>JAPKID020003617.1:0-11645 GCA_026931265.2 Tropidonophis doriae
CTTAAATGGACTCCAGAGGATGGTAGAGGACAGGAAGGCCTGGAGGAACATTGTCCATGGAGTCATGATGGGTCAGACATAACTTCACAACTAACAACAATTTGTGTACTTGCTACATTTTTAAAGTTCAAAAACAAGAAAACAAGCATTGCTAGAAAGCTTTAAGAACAAGTCATCCAAATGTCTTAAGCAGTTATTTGTAATCTACCCCTCTGCGAAGTTCACATTGGTGCCGGTATGTATGTATTTATGAAAAATAATTTGAGCGTAGGTAAACATGTATGTGTATATACAATTTATTAATCCAAATTGGTTTTGATAAAGGCTTCATCGATGAAGGTTATGGATTATTATCTAGCACACTGGTTGAATGCAGATTGATAATGTTTCTCATCTTCCTAGTCTAGTGCACACATACATACATATGTGACTGTGTGTGTGCACACGCCTAGCCAGACTTTTATAGGATGAAGTTGATATCTGTAACTGGAAAATGTCATTTTTCTAATTCATTTTCTTGAGCGAACAAACATTCATACAGGAACTAACAACCTGAAACCACAAAAGAATGTGTGGTAAGTAGTTACCTCCTCAAAATGCAAGAGCTACGAGGTGAAAACTTTAGGTGAAAAGGGCACATTTTCTCCTTTCCACAAAACACTGGAAAACTGTAAGCAAGAGTTTAGGCACTATGTACCTAAAATAATCAGGAGTGATTTAAATAATATTACTCTGCAATTTTGGCAGCATAAGCATTAAAACACCTTAAAAATTAGTCTGAATTATCTGCTTGTAGAGTGTTTTTCTTGGTGAGAAGTGTATATAGTTGTCCAGCATGGATCCCAAACAGCTGAAAAGAAGCATTGAACAGGATCAAAAGAATAAAGTTTCTTGGATTAGAAATAAAACTGCATTGCTTTCTTGTGCTTTCTTTGTTCATAGATCTGTAAAATGTCAACCCTTATAATATAAAAGATTCCGTTTACATTTTCTACCAGTAAAAGTAAGGGGATATCCACTTCAGATTTACCGTTTCAGTCAATTATTCTGTTGCTGGCAGTGGGTGCCAGTAAACTGTTATGGTATTTATTTAATGGTATGTATGAGTAGCAATAATATTAATAGACGTTGACAAACGTCAGAGTAACAAAGATTTTACCATAAAACAGAAATCAACTGAAAACAAAAGGAGGAAAATAATTTTTTGTCACTAGCGATCATACCAATAAAATTGTCTCAAATGTGATGTTGAAAAATCAGGACTCTACGTGAATTCCACAAGAGATTCTATAATAAAGGTGCTATCATTGAGAATACAGTATGTATTTTCTACATTGACAGAAAGGAGTTTTATCTGACTTCCCTGTGCATTTTGCTAATAAGAGAATAGGCTGGGGAAGCCTTAACGTAAGTAATTTAGGGTTTTAAATACTAAAAACAGGGAGACGGAATGAATATTTTAGCATGAGTGCAGTATGCTCCTTCCAATAATTTATTAGCATGAAATGATATTTTCATTTGAAGGTACTAGAAGATAATCAGAAGAAGTGTATAAAACACATGGCCTATCTAGTAGTTTCTTAGTTGAAATGCTTTTCTAGTATTAATTATTCGTATTAATAACCTAAAGTTAGCTGCAGTTAAATTGTTAATGAACATTTTGGAATTTATAACTTTCTGGTATCTTAAATTAAGGTATGATAAGCTGATTTGAGCATTAGACACATTTTAAATTCTGTGATGTTTTATTTTTCTGTAACTGCAACCAGTGCCTGCATAAAATATTGATTATAATAAAGAAGGCAATCATACCTAACTTCATTTAGTATACAAACCATCACAATAACCAGGTTCAGGCCAGAATCAAACGAAATCCAGCATACAAATATTAGGACTGTGTTTCTAGTTCATGTATGGAATGATATATGAAACGTAGGTTTTAATAGACTAATGAAAAGTTAATATCCACTTCAGTGTTACTCATTTTAGTGAGGTTTTGTTTGTTGTATTAATTGTGGAATAAAATGTTTTACTTCTTAACTAATTAAATATTAGTTGGAGATTATGGAGGAAAAAGAGAAGCTATTAACTGGTAGTAAAAAAAATAGATTGCTGAAATTTGTCACTATATTGATACAGTAAGCATTTGATTTAAAACTCCAATCAAAGGCGTGCTGCGAATTAGCAATAAAAATAAAAATAAAAATGAATAACACTTTCAAGGGATGCTGATCCTCACCAGCCCCCACTTTTTGCTGATGCCAGTTGAAATAGTAGATCAGTGTGGTTGTTGGTATTTCAGCTGTTGCCAGCCGATCATAAGCAGACATTGCTTCAGCTGCTTTAGCTCTTCAGGCAAGGAGATAGTGAAAGACTTGAGGATGTACTGCCAACTTTGAATTATTTGGCAGGAACTCCTCCTTCTGTTGCATTAGATTTGCAGAAGCATCTGGCATGCACCGTAACTCCACTATTACCAGTTTGTAGTGTCTGCTCACATAAAACACGATATTGAAAAATCCAGTCATTATCACCTCTTAGTTTTAATGTATCTGGAGGTGAGTCTTGGAGGGGCTGAATTGTTGCCATTAAAGACAATTTCAAATTGCGGTTTTGATTTTGGCTTATTCTGAAGCTTCCAAACAGGTTATTTTTATAGAGTTAAGATTATAAAACACCAAGATCAACTTTAAATGGACGGTTTAAGTGCTATACATGCACAGCCTTGTACATTTTGAATGCCTTTAGAGACAAATATCTAAGTGATAAAATGTCCCATGAAACAAAGAGGTTTGTTTTTATTTAAAATGTATTAAATATTAATGGGTAGATTTCTTGCAATCCAGCTGAGGTAAAGACCCAATGCAAAGGGGAAAAATACAGAAAAGTAAAGGAGTAAAAAACCTAATTTTTATATCTTATGTACTCCACCTTCCTGTCACTCCTTTCTTTTCTGCTCTGTCATTCTAGTAAGGCAGGAAATCTTCAACTAAACTTAAAGCGGAAAGCTTTATGTTTTAACTGGAAAAGTATTTCTAGCTTTAGAAGAAGGCAGTTACACTTTTAGTAAAATAAGATAACACAAGCACAATTTATTTTATATATAATGCTGAATTAGTTCCTGTGTCTTGATATTAGTTTACCGCTTGAACCATGGATAGAAAAAAGAAATGCATAACTTGCATGAAACTCTCATCATCTATCTGGACAGTTGGATTTGGTGCCACCATTGAGTTGCTAATTTTATAGTGTTCTTTCGCTTATGCATGTATTATTATATATGCAACTATTAGTGATGTGCTGTATTTTAAATTTTGTGACTTGGTCTTGGATCGTAAATAAATGAACGTTGGTGGTTTGCGTATTTAAAATTGTTTTCCTGCTCAACCTTAGGCAACTAACTCATTCATAGCTATTTTCTTTAAATATCATTATATATACTATGAATGTAAAGTTATTTTAAAGCAAATATGGAGAAAAATAACATTTTTGAAATGGATTTTGAATGAAAATGTAAGCCATATTAATTTGCTAAGCAGTTGTATTCTTGAATCTTGTGGTGTCTACTAAACACAAATTTTCTCCTTTCCTTGGTACAATAGCTTTTTGCTTCAATGTTTTATGACTAGAATAAATAACAGAGAAGTGTGTTTTTTCACTTTTTTTTCCCAGTGTAATTTTTCCACTGAGAATCTGCAGAGAGAGGGAATTTTGACAATTTTATCTAAGAGCGCCTACATTTTGACAGCAATGTCAGAAATCCATCACAATTAAAGCAAACTATTACCATATAATTAGAGCCTGTAAAGTTAAATTTTATTCAGCTAGTATGGTTAGCAGTCAAGGCATCAAGTGACTGAGTCTTGTTCTGCCTTGGACATGAAGCCAAATGGGTGACCTTGGGCCAGTCGTTTTCTCTCAGCCCTAGGAAGGAGACAATGGCATGTAAAACTATGCCAAAGGAACTTTAGGAACTAGGTCAAGCAGTCATAAGGAGTCAACAGTGACTGGAAGATGGGAATATATATGATTGATTAATAGATTGCAATTATTGAATGCAGTGTACTGAGGCCCCTAAGCTGAAAGTGATTCCAAAGGTCAATATCTAAAGAACACAGTCTGTTCCAAGATATATACTCTAACTGCAGCTTTTCCCTAGGACACATTTTTGCTCTTTTCCTTATTTATGTTGTGTGTGAAAAAGACATAACTGACAACTGGCATATAGGTTTTACATTTAATGAAGTAGCTGTTAAGTATCGAAATTAGTACTTCAAACTGTGAACATATATACTTAGAGAAGAAAATTGAATGAGGCCTTCAGCCTCCTTGGGTTGTTCTTATGATTTTGCTTAGTCAAAAAAAATTTTTTGCATGCCAAACTAGATCAGGTTTACTTGTATGTAAACTTCACTGAAGTTACTTGGATTTTAACACTTGCATATTTTAAAACATTTCATCATAATGTTGCATTTTTGCACTTGAAGTGGTGAAAACTTAATTCAACTTACTATACAAACATTGAAAGTTCAATTTTATTATATTATGTTAAAAAATATGACACACACACTTTAAAACATGGTAAAGCAAAGGTTACAATGGTAGAGAGATAAAATATGCCATGCATTACAAGGCATTTTTTCCCCCAAAATTCATCATGACACATTAACTAAATATACAGACTAAAAGTTGAAAGGTAAAGATACATTATTTTTCCTAGGTGTTCTGATACATCCATGCTTTCCATTAAGCTATAATATTTGGTCAGAAATATTGCTGCTTAAAGAATTTGGGCATCCACTTATACATAACCCTATATTAGCATTTCAAAATTAAATAGAAGAGATGGAAGACGACAGGACATTTCAGAGGGAATGCCTTTTTGCATTAATAAAATAACATGGGACACAGAATAGCACACTTGGTAAAATCCTGGTTGTTAGTATGATCCTGTCGGCGCAATCTACTTGTTAGGTAACACAGAGTTGTGTTAGATTGTGAATGGACTTGCCCACCTAAAAATGGGATCACTTGGGGTGAATTTTTTTCAAGGATGGTGCGTTTGAGGAAGGTAACTATAGTCTCTTTGTTTTCACTCCCTCACATTGTTTTTTTGTACACTTTCATTTGCTTTTTTGTTTAGATGTGTAGGCACTTTTCAAGGACCCACTGCTGTTGCATACAATATTATCACAAACTATTTGTGATCAGAAGATAGTATAATTTCTGATGATGTAGTACTTTGGGCTAGTGGCACATACTCAGCCTTGGGTAAAATACAGTGGCAAATAGCTTGTGAAATCTTGCCAGGGAAACTTGCCCAAGCAATCACGACTACGAAGCACAAATAAATAAGCATACAAAGTTTAATATTATATCGGATGTATGTGTATAAAACTACAAACTGCAGAGCCTGAATCTGAATTCTTGAAAATATGACACCACTTCCCTATAGCATTCTAAAACTGATGTCTGTTTTATACCTCTTTCCCTGCCCTGTGCCTAATCATTTAGATAAGATTAGAAGGCAGGAGATACATCTTCTATTTTTAGACTTAAAAGCAATTTTTGGTAGGAGCACTTTAGTTGTGGCTTTGTCTCTGGAGAAAGTGAGATTAATTGCCTTTTCCACATGTTGGCTTTCATAGAAACTTCAGCTATTGAAAGAGAACACCCCCCCTCCCCCAATATTTTAGTTTTCTTCAGGGTAGATAAAAATCGCTTAAAAAAATAAATTAAAAAAGCAGATTTTTTAAAATTTAAATTGGATTTTTTTATTTTTATCAAATTTAATAAAATACTTTTGGAGTTATATATACATACATACATACATATACATGGCTATAAATTAGCTATATCTAAAGATAGCTTTCTCTTTAAGAAACATTCATAATTTAGTTTATTCAGCATGAAATGGAGCTTAGTTATGTAGAATGAGGTTGTATATTCTGCCATATTGGGACTGTTCAGTGAGTCAACAGCAGATCAGAGGAGGAGCCACTGTGGGACAAAGATGATAGTTGCTCTTTAAAAATTATGATTTAAATCGAGTTGATTTAAATCAAGCCTTTTTACTAGTGATTTAAATAATTTAAATCAAATCCACCCTGGTTTTCTTAATAGGGAAAATAAGAGCTTTGTGGAATTTAAACAGCACAGTGATTTATTTCCTCCTTAGAGTAGCCCCACACAAAACATTTTACCAGGGCCTGGCTGGTTGTTCATATGAAGAGCTGCATTAGAATCCTAATTCTCACAGTAGCCAACATCTAATGCATCGCTAATGCATATCTGCTTTTGGTGCTGGCATGTCATACTTATTATAGGGAATTGATAATCTTGCTGTCTGCTCATCTAAAACTATGTAACTTGGAAGCATCATACAACAGTCAACTTCATTTATTGTATTCTAAGCTCCATGAAGAATTTCCTTTTATTCTGAAACTCTATTCTAAAAACAGAGGGGAAAATGTAAGATCCATTGTTTGTTTGATGTTCCATGCTTGGGTAGGTTCTTTAAAAACAACTAATATGGTTTTGTGTACTTATACACTCAATATATATTTATGCTCAGTGGTGGGTTGCTAACCACCCAATGGGTCTACATGTGTAGAAGCATCCAGGTTGGTGGGAGGAGCCTCCAACCGCCACCACTACGGGTTCAGCCAAACCAGGCCAAACTGGCAGCAACCCACCTATGCTTATGCTTATATATTAGAATACATGACCATAGCTTATGAGCCTTAAAACAGCAGTATCATTTTCAGAGCTTAGGGTAGCAACAGCAGGCATGTGATGCTAAGAAATGACACAGTGACTTTAAAGAGTTGTAGGTCCATGCTATGTTTGCACTCCTGTATTGACTATAGGAACTATTCTAAACAATTTCTGAAGTGATGTATGGTTGCTCCATTTCTGGAGGCTTTCAAAAGAGACTGGACAACCATTTGTCTGAAGTGGTGTCTTCTACTTGAGCAGCGGGTTGGACTAGAAGACCTCAAAGATCCAACTTTATTATTCTGTGTTCTATGGCATATTTCTGCTTGATGTCAGTGAGGTCTTTACAGGAAACCTTAGTTGCTGAATACATATTTACACTACAGACAGGAGCAGCTCTCTGAGTTTTCCCTGAAAATGTGAACAAGGTGGTTAGTACTGGAATGGATGACCACCAGGAAACTGCAGGACTCTGCATTAAAGTGGGAAATCAAAGAAACATCCTCGAAGGAAAGAATGACAGGTCCGTCCATGTACTAACCAGGTTCAAAGCCTTTTGGCTGTTTAGGAAGAAGATAACAAAGTGCTTTATATATTTTCAGACATTTCATCAGTCAGAGTGGAAGCATTCATGTAGTCTTTATTCTGTGACATCAACTGTGGATTAAAACTGCTTGTAAAATTTCCCAAAATGGCTTTTGTCAGAGAACAGCAGTTACTGCAAGATCCACATGCAGTCAGATGTCTATTCTATGCAATATGTGCAGTTACTCCTTTTCAATAGTTGGTGTTGTTCCCAGTCTTTCAGAACTTAGCAATCAACATTGAAACACTGAAATATTTTTTTGGCAGAGTACAGTAGCTATTTAACAGGAAATCAAACTGTCTTGGAAGAAATACAGCTCACATTTTTTTCTTCAAACTATACCAGTGAGACTTGCAAGTTGTATTTTTATGGTGATTATTGTTTGGAAGTTCTGCCATTATCAAGTCACTGTTGTGGATTTGTTTCTATGTTTCTTTGCAAATTGGAAACACATTGATAAACTGTGTATTCTAGGGAAGTAAAATTGACCAATCCCCTGCTTTAATACATAGTTTCAATCCAATTGTAGAATAAATTCCCAGTGGATCATTCCAGGGGCATAGCATGCTTCAGAAACATTGATAGTAAAGTTGCAGCCTTCAATTTTTCACTCCTGGTGTGCTTTCTTAATTAGTAAATTGGAGATACACACCCACTCACATTAGAGTAGGCCTCCAACTTCCTGTAAGAAGAAAAATAAAAACCTATTGATGTAGTCAACTTTCAGCAAATCTAAGAAATGCTGATTTCTTGAACACAGAAACACAAATAAGTTTTATATGGATGGTCATACAACTAAAATATAATTGTATAATATTATAATATAATCTGATATAATTGTAAAGATTGCCAAAATACTTCTGAGCCTACCAAAGGCCACAACTCTCCAAAGAATCTGAAAGGAATGCGAATTTTTGTTGTTTCCTGAAGACCTTGACTACTTTGAATATCAAATATTTTTTAGGCAATCCCAGTGTCTGATTCTGCATTGAGGATTGAGATTACTCCAATCAGAATTGTGAAAGAGGCATTTCCAGACTGACTTCAGAAGAACAAGCCATCATGTGAAAGATTCTCATTCTTTTATGAACTGTTTGCAAATTACTAACTTTCTGCAAGACCAGATAGTGTTGCAATCAATAGGAAGGATATGTTCAAATTAGTGATTTATACAAGATCTTATTCTGATCCATGCTTTTGAAGATAATGCCCAATTTAGATGATAGGTTGTGATCGGTGTTTGCTTATTCTTCTCAATGGTTGTCACATCTGCTATGCACTGCTATATACCTTGATGTTACAGTTTTCAAAGGAATGGAAAACCCTACATTCTTTAACTGCTGTTGAAGTTAATTCCTGTCACCTTAACCCTCATAGCCCATAGTGGAAGATACCTGGAAGGTGAAGCTCTGTAATAATTGAAGGACTACTGGCTCTCTCCTTCTTGCCATGAATGAGTTCTGTTTCCCATTTTCTCTATGTTATGTTTAATTTTGCTAGATAACAATGTCTTGATTCTGCTGCTCAATATGCCCACTGTCTGTGAAAAAAAATATCTTTTTTTCATTAGAAATGGCTAATTTGAATCTTGTTCTTGTTTGCTGCTTCATCATGATGTATTGCAGTCCTTTGTGTAAAAACCTTAGAAATCAGTAGCACAGGTACTTTTTTTAGGTATAGGTCATCTTTTAATAAATTTACAAGCTTTTGGTTCCATTTCTGTGGCCAATGACGTAGTGTTACAGTTGGAAAAATGTGCAAGCAGAAAAGAAATGTTCAGATTGGTAATTGGCTTGTTAGTGATGTGTGAAAACTTACAAGTTTTACAGTAATGAATATAACCTTGAATTTCTCAGCTATTTGTCAATCCGTATGTTCCTGTGAAATAGCCTTTTGGGAAAACGAAGTGCTGCATAAAAAGTCTCAAATGGATTTATTTTTAAACAGCATTCAAAAGTTGTTAGTTCTTGAATAGTATCTTATATGTGAGCCTACACCATTGTTAGAGAAGAAAGTACAGAAAAATACTGAAAATGGAACAAGGCCCAGAAATTTTGGGCTTCAATTTGACTTTTTTTGTGGGAAGTTATTGTAATGCTGGAAGGAATTTTACCCTGTTGAATGTGAAATAGAAAGTCTACATATTTTGATTTAGTATAAAATATAGAAATTAAAGAAATTTCTCTTTAAAATATATAAATATCTCACCATAAATAATGAATACATTTTGCCTTACATTATACTTTGTTATATGTTTAAAAAGGAGCCATTGTTCCTTTTTACATGAAACATTGAATGATTACTGTAACCTTGATATGGCTTTTGTGGCTGAATTAGACCTATGGCATGTGAGTGCTTTAGGACTGAATTCACAAGGCAATATAATAGAGTTGTCTAATGCTTTCAACTTAAGAAATAGAGCTTTTCAACATATATGAATGAGAATGCAACTCATTAAAGTAGTCCTTTTCAGGTTCACCTAATTGTTGAGGGAAGATGCACAGCACTAATGTAGAAATATTACTGATACGAAATAGATGTTTCTAACTGTTTTTCTTTTTTTCTTAATTCTAGATTTCTAAGTCAACACCGTGCATGGTTCTGTGTTTGGGCTTTAGTTGTGGAAGAGAAATGCCTACCATGCGCTAGGATACAAGGTTGTGGATCCTTTTATTTCCGTGGTTCTGGAATATAAAGAGAGAAACAGGACAAAATGGGGAGGAAGAAAATACAAATCACAAGAATAATGGATGAGCGGAACAGACAGGTGAGAAACAATACTTCTTTGGAAATATACTTAGCTTGCATTTACTTTTGTAAATGTTTGAGAGGAACTATTTTTCCAAGCTATGTTTTCCCCCTACAAGTTCATCATGACAGCCATCATGGGCAGAAGCTACAGAAGGAAGTATTTTTACTTGGTGACATATTTTTTTCTCCAGTTTTGTTTCTCTCTTCTGCTGTCTTCGGGTTATTGCCTTGAAGGATACCCAGTTTTTTGTAGTGATCGTCCGCCCAGACTGTTGACTATATTTCAATAGGAAATCTTAATTCCTTTAGTTTTCTCTATTTTTCCCTACTGATGGTTGTGGTCCAGTCCAAACTCCTCTGCAATATTTCTTTTGCTATTGCTATTCTTTTTCTGTTTGCAGGTTTTTATATTTTGTCATTTTTTCCAGTTTTTTTTCTCTTCTGCTGTCTTCAGGTATTGCAGTGTCTATTACCCAGACTTTTTTGTCTTTGTCTTATCAACAGTCATTTAAGCCTGGGGTGTTATGTGGCAGGGGCCTGTCTCTTTTAATTTTGACCTTCTTTTGAAAGGAAAAAAAGCCCCAGAGCATTTTAGCTTCTTCGTTTTCTATTACTTTGTCTATTTTGCGATCCCAGCACTGCTTGCAGGCAGATGGTATTTCTTGCAAATATTCCAGTGCACCATTGTTGCCACTGTATCATGCCGTGGTTTGTAATCAGTCTTTGTGATCTTGCAGCAGCTAACTAGATGGTCCACTGTTTCTTTAGCTTCTTTGCAGAGGCAGCATTTGTTATCTGTTGTTATCTTCCCAATTTTGACTTTCTATGTGTTCGTTCTTAAAACTTGATCTTGTTCAGCCAGATTTAGCCCTTCTCTCTCTTTCTTTAACTTTCCTGCTTTTATCCATTGCCAGGTCTTGTTATCTGCTTTGCCTGTTTGTTGTTTTTTTTAAATGGACTGACCATGTAATACGCCCTTACCATGTCTCTATTCTTCCAGTGGCCTTTCTTGTAGGCCAGTTTGATCTCTCTGGCGTTCAATAAACTTTCATGGTGTGCTAGTTTTAGTGCATTTTTTTCATTGTTCTTCAGATATTCTTCCAATGCCGTTTCTCCCCCCCCTCCCCCAACGGTCTGGTGTACTTTCAACATTCCATATCCACCTATTTTCATTAGTAAGTAAAATCCGTCAACATTACTGCATGGATAAAGGGCATGATTCCTTGTCCTTGTTCTTGTGGTCTTCCTGTCCAAGGTTTTTAGTTCTCTCCAGTCCACTATCCCAGCTTTGTATCTGGAATTGTGGAGATGTTAATTTCCTTGATTGTACTTCATCCACTGAGTTTGTACTTTAAGATCTTAATGATGTATTCATTTTTAACATTCTTCTTGCCTTTAATGTGCTTGATGTTGTTACCTTGAAGGATACCCAGTTTTTTTAGGGATTGTCTACTCAGACTGTTGACCATATTTCAATAGAAAATTTGAATTCCTTTAGCTTTCACAATTTTTCCCTATTGATGGTCATGTTCGCACATTTGTCCAGTCCAAACTCTTCTACCACTGAAGCAAACTCTACATTTAAGGAGGA
>JAPKID020003618.1:0-12225 GCA_026931265.2 Tropidonophis doriae
GTTTTAATATTTCCCTGTGCGCCGCCCCGAGTCCCTTTGGGGAGATGGGAGCGGGATATAAGTGTAATAAATCTAAATCTAAATCTTGTATCCCATCTATTTATAAACACCTCCTTAAAGTTTTATTGTTCAGTCCTGATCTGCACAACTTCATTAAGGATTAGCAGATACCAGATACCAAATACATATCTTAATCTTGTTTAAATAAACCAACTTTATATTGTTTCCTTTTATTTTTAACAATCTTTCATCCCTTCAAATAATATTTTAGAATTTGATTTATTTTTATTTTATTTTGTCCTTTCTTACAAAATTTTACGAAACTTAACAAGCTTCTTTTGTAAATCCAATGTAAGAGTGTTCCCTAGCTCACTTTTTTGTTTGCTGTTTCTATCTTCCTTTTAATTATGAAAACATCAGCCAGCTTCATTTGTACGTCCATTGCAGCATTTTTAAATCCAATTACAGATCAATCTCGATCTTCTCTGGTAAAACTTGTTCATCTTCCATAACATATTTTTAAACAAAGTCCTTCTATAAAGGCAGACACTCTTAAAATTAACTTCTGGTTCCATTATTTAAAACTGCCTTCCAATATGTTCAGTGTTATAATATTTTCTCTATTATGTATTACATAGTAAGTCAAATGTGTTTTTCTTCTTTCATTGCAATATTTAGTTCATTCTGGTTCCTTCTACTGTTCAATCTTCAAAGTCTCAACCTATCATATTTTTAAGAGAATTTAGAATAAAACATTTTCCCATGGGAAAGTTTCTTATAATTAATACAAAATCTTATTTGAAGACCATCTGGGCTATTAGTTTGTAACTTTCCAAAATCAAAGTTCTAATAATCCATTTGCTGTTGTTTTTTTAAATTAAATTCTTCAACTTGTATTTAAATGTTATTTTGCAAAGGATTGAAGGAAAGTTGCCTGTTTCTTTAAAACTTGTCAATCCAAAGTTTCCTCATATCTGAAAAACAATTAATAAGTAATCACCAACAGTGATTAGAAAGGGAAGTATGTAAACTCAGTGTCAGTTTGGGGGAAAAACAGCTATTGTCTCATCTCTCAAATCTCTAATCCTGCTGGTAATTCCTTTCTTGCAGTCTCCCTATGAGGAGCAACTGCCTGGAGCACTTCTGGGCTATTTCAAATAGAATACTTGTCTGGAGAGGAGATAAGAGTTGATCTACTCATCGGTCTACTCTTCCTTCTGCTGTGGCTATCAGCTTTACTTTTAGCAGATCCATCTTAACTTCACCATTTCTTCCCTTTAAAGTCTAGTTTATCCTGAATAACAAGGTATATGTGTATATCATACACAGACACACACATACTTTTATTTGGGTCAGTTTTTATTACTTAGGCCAGTAGATATTAATATATGAACTGATATGTAATCTAACAAAGTTAATGTTGAAATGACTCTCTGAAATTAATGAGAAAAGTGCAGCCGTATGAAGTACGAGTGGATGCTAAATCTCCTTTTGTTTTTTTAAAAAAAAAGTCCTGTTCCTTGGTCTAGGAGCCATGATTGAAGTAAACTAAACATATTTCTAAAACACCCAAACCCCCCTGCCCACACCCACCAGCATTTTCTTAAGAGCCTGAAGACCTGGCTTTGCCAGTTAACCTGGAGATCCAATGGGGGAATGCCACACTGGAGGTGACTAATAAAAGACCCCATCTCACCCCATGCAGCCTGCTCTTCCCCTGCCTGTCTTTCAATCATATTGTTATAATTTCATTATTTTTATTTTTTATCGTTTTATTATTGTTAAATTTACATTTTTATAATTTTATGTTTTTACTGCTATAAGCTACCTAGAGTAGCCCTGAAGTAAGATAGACAGCACATTCATTTAATAAATAATAATTTTTTTGATTACAGAATTAAGCCATATACAAACTTCCATAGTTGTGCTTATTAAGAAAGGCTATGCAAGGTCACAGATGCTTTTTTCTTTTTACTGGTCAGAGGGAAAAATAAATGTTAGGGTTGTGCATCATTGCAGAAAAAGTTATTGTTTTACTACAGTATAGACAAATGAAAGTGAATTATATCACATTACTCTAATTTGCAGAAAAAGGTATTGCTAATAATGTAGTCCACTAATTTCCAAAAGACTGAAGCAGAAATATGAGAAGTTGCTTCTGCCTGTCCCATATAGCTCCTAAATTATCTGTCATCCAGAGAAGTGTGGGAGAATCAATTTTAATTAATATGCAAGGTGTGGTTTGTAAGGTAAACCAAGATTTGTGAGGTTTTGGCAATGGTATTTTTGTTGATTCCCCATCCTCTCAAGGGCCTTGCAATAATGATGAAATACATTTACATCAAATCTCTGTCTATCCTTTCTCCCATCTTTTTTTATTTTAGAAACATTTATTTTGTCTCTGTCCTTTTCATAATTTTTATTTTGCCCATTAGCTATCTCTGTACCATAACTCCCTTTCATTTTCTGATAATCTTTTCATAATATATTGCTTCATATAATTTATTTCTGTAGATCTTTCTATCTGCCACAATCCTTTTGTCCAGGACTATTGTAGCTTTCCCAATGGCACTAAGAGGTTTCTGCCTGCTCTTTCTTTGACATTACTAGAGCCTCCAGCTTTTACAAGATGGAGTTGGTCAGAACTATGATGTCTTAATACTGTTTATTCTGTAAACAAAAAAAGGTTTATGCTAGATCAGAATAATATGTTTTGGTTAATTTAAGGAATTTAAAATGCAACCATTATAAATGACCTGTGTTCTTTATTCTTATTATTTGCTTGAAAGCCAAAAGCAAGGAACTAAATCACTTTAATATTGTCTTTTCATAATTTATGACTAATAAACTGTCTATATTAATTGGGTAGAATTATGTTATTTAGTGGTGATTAAGACACTTTTTAGATAATTTTGAGTTTCTCTATCTTAAATTTAGTATTTGATGTTTTCATGCATTGAATATTTTAGGAATTTACAGAGATCATTTAGAGTTGAAGATATGTTGGTAAATTATCATTACATTGGTGATTGCCTAATTTCTGGATAGAGAATTGAAAAAGCTGACATAGAATATTAATAAATACATTGGTATTTATGAATCTGAATTATATTTTGAATTATTTGAAAATATTTCCAGATTTGGGAAATTCTTAGTAACATACACATAAAGAACAATATAAGGAATTTCAGAATGTGAGGATATTCATTTTGAAAAAATAATTTTAAACCTCAAATGTATGAAAATTGTCTCTCAAATACATGAAACGAATGGAAAAACATAATAGAGACAAACGTAGTTTACATGTAGCAGTAAATACATTGTTTACTTGCAGAATATTGAAGTGAAACAATTAGATGAACAAGCAAAGGCTTTCTTCACTTATTCATCTAATCTAAGAAACCATATAAATTATACAAGGAATTTATTATAAATAATAAAAAACAGGTAAATAACAAAGCATTTACAAATATGATAAACCTGTGATTTTCCATGTTCATAAGACATGTATTTAATGATTAAATTATTAAACCTCAAAAATTACTGTTGATGCAGAATAAAAATATTAGGAATACCAAGCAATGCAGAATATATCAGAGAATAAAATTATGAGATTGTGAATTATGATACTTTTTAAAAGAAAATTTTAAAAGCAAATGTTTAAATGTTCCTGTTGTAAATTGGTGGCAAGAGCTGTAGAGCCCCCTGTTGGTTGATCAGATTTGGGTGGGGGAATAAACATAAATTGAGCAATGTGCACACATATGAGCTAATTCATACCACATGCCAATAATTGATGTGTTTCTAATTGAGGTTGATCCATATAATTTAAAAAGAACAATATTAGAAAGTTAAATTTAACTAAATAAAAACACTTGATTTATTATCTAGGAAGTGTATAAATAACACAATTGCCCTGTTCCTCTAGAAGAATCAGTGCGCTTGACTTGCAGAAATCTTTCTCTTCTCAAACAGGAGATGAAATAGAACCAAGATCTGTTACTAGTAGCAGCATCGTTTATGATTAAGATCTGGGGCTGCAGGTATTCCAAAGGCAAAAGGCCTCCCCCACCCCCGTTTATTCTTCTGGATCCACGATCCTGTAACCTTCAAAAATATTGCCATGGGCTTCCAATGGATTTTCCTTACTTCCTGGGGATAAACCCTTTTTTATATAGCAATATTCTGGATAGTTTCAGTTTTCTATATATTTCATCTCAGCTCCTTTAACTTTTTGTAAAATTCCAACTCTCGGATTCTGTATTTTCAGTGTTGATAGATCTGTGTCAATAACTCTCAAGAGAATTGTGCATGTATATGAAACATGAATCCTTTTCTTTAATCCATTTCGCATTTTCTGCACTAGCTCAAAACACTTTTATTAGGGCTACTATATTTGGTCTGCAGAAATCTGGAGGACCTGGCAAGGGAGACTTGGGGAGGGGCCCCTCTTTTTTTGGGGGGTGGCCCTTTGCTATTTGTTGGTTATCCCGATTTCTGCAGCCAGAAATGGTAGCCCAACGTAATATAACCTCGATCGATGCAAATGCTACAGGATCAGGTAATCAGTTTGTGATTATCACGTATCTTTAAGGCTGTCTGTTGTCTGAGTAGCGCAGAAGCCTGAACTCGCCAGGCATGGATCTCGACCCTTAAATTTGCGAATCTTCCACAGCCCCAGTCAAAGGAGTTCTCCAAGGGGCCCATTGGGAAGAACGGACTTGTGCAATTTCAGACTGTCGGAGAAAATAATTCTTAACGCTCAAAGATCAAAGTACTTTGAGCGATACATATTTGCCTTTAAAGAAAAGAACAACCCGAGCATCCATCTTTATCAGATATTTAATTTGTTGTCCTTTTTATTATTTTACACTTTTGCTCTGCCGCAAAAGACCCATTTTATTTCGCCTCCCAAAGCCTTTCCCCATCCCAGCTACTCTTCATGCAATAGGTGCTGCTGCTGCGATGCAGTCCTTCAGCGCGATAGCTTATCTTGGGGTCGGGGGCTCCGCCAGTCTCTGCAACGCATCTGAAAGAAGCGGGGAGGTTCGTTTGGGGGAAAGACGAAAAAGCGCGAGCGGCTTTGGCTGTGCTCAGAACTCTGTCCTCCTACGGCAGTCCGAGGAAACAGGGAGAGCGAGGCGCCCCGTGGCTTGGCAAGGGTTAAGCGATGGCAACCCCGCCCCCCTCCCCTGCTTGGATGTAAACAGAGGAGCCTCAGCCTATCATGTCTGATTGCTGTTCGGTGCCTGAAGAGAAAGCCAGGCTCTGTAACATGATACATTATAGACTGATTCAACTTGGAAGGGCTGCGCTCAGCTCGTCACATCCAGAAGGCGGAATCACCACGGAAAGGTGGGTGACTGAAAAGCTACCCTTCTTTGACCTTACAGCCGAGGCGGGAGAAAGTGCGAATACTTGCTTCCAGAAGATCCACTTAAAACATGCAAAAACAGAAGCGCTAGTGCTGCTGTAGGTAAATGTGCGGATTTCCCTCCCCCCCCTCTTTCTCCTTTTATGTATGTTTGATTCCGATGCGGTGTTATAGAATGGGAGGAGGAGGAGGCTGCTCTTCTCTTGGAATCGGTGCAGAGGCAATATTAGCGTTGGAAATGAGGTGGCTTGTTAACCCCTGAAGAGCTAGATGGAGATCTAGCAAAGGCGAAGCTTAACTTTACCTATTTCTCAACGTACTAATGCTCTTACAAAAAGCTTTCCGGTTACTTAAGCGGCTCTTCTTTTCGTTACAGGACTTTAACATTCAAAGCATTTTTGTGTTGATTAACCCCCCGCCCCGTCCCCGCAAATTATTGCATTCAAACCTTAGCATAGCACATCTAGTCTTCAGCGCTTTCTGATGTAGCCAAAATTGGGTTGAGTTCCTTAGGCTTTTGGACTTGGTTAGTGCGAACGTGTAGTGGCATTCTCAAACGGTAGTAAATATATCTAATAAAGGAATCGGCTGCGGGTAAAAATAACGGACTTCGCCGTATAGCACTGTTTAGCATACTGCTATTTTTTTAAAAAACAGTAATAATGAAAGAGAAAAAGTAATTAAATATATAAATCCAACTTTATAAACGCAAATATGGTGTGTACTTTTATGTAATATCGGAAAATGTTGATTTAGAAATAAAGTATTGTCAGGAAATCGAGGACATTTATTAATTGCTGCTTGAAAGGGGGAGAAGCATATAGTATTTTCCACTCCACACTTGCAAATCCAATATAATTCTCTTTTCTTTTTTCTCATAACAGACATGGAATATGCAGACTATGTGATCCTGTCACAAAGTCATTCTGTTTATAAAGCTTAATATAATTGCATTCATTGCCCCAAAATTGTGTAGCTTATAGACTTGATCCCTTTCCTCTGAAGTGGAAATACTTTCAGTAATTGAAAACAGATTCATGTCTGGAATTGTATAAACCACAGTTCTTGTTTTCAAAAATAAATCTTTTGTTCTCCAATTCTGAATGTTTGACTAAAGCGTTAAAAATTCATTGTTTTGTACAATCTTTATGAAATGAGAAACATTTTAAAAAAATCTTAAGTATTCATCTGATTTTGAACAGCCATTCAGTAATTATAAAATATGTAGTGATTTAAAAAAAACTTATACTAACATCTCGTGTTATATGAATTTAAAGCAGTACTTTTAATACTTTTTATCATTTCCCCAACGCAAATAGAAGTACATACTGATTTAAAAGTGGGGAATCTTTAGAGGATTTGATGGGATACTGATCTGCTTCATTACAGACCTAGACAGCTGCTCTTAATTAACTTTACTTCAGTTTCCTGGACATCATTCTTGAAGACTACTCTTTCCAAGATGTTTTTTAGTTAGTTCAAGAATAGTTCAGTTTAAACTTTGTGGGCCTTCAGGCAAAAACTAATCCCTGCAAACCAACCTGTTCAGGAATTTGAAAAGCAGAGAACAATAGAGTTATTTTACTGCAGAACTAGAAAGAAACAAAATAAATAAATACAATTATGTAGGAAAAGTTGCTAGTTGGAAGATGCTGTGCATAGCATATTACACATAGTGTATTCTTTATGCTTATTGTATTATGGAATGAATCGCTATTCTTTTTTATATATAATGCAAAAAAGTGTGTGCACATTTTTGCATTATTATATATACTGCTAACACGTCTAAATACTATTTAATGGGCTACTGAATAGTTTATTTTGAAATCACTATGCAGAAATAACACAATGTTCAATTATTTTGGAAAACATTTAGATGGTCATTTTCTTCCTTCATATATCTAAACATTCATGTTAATGAAATGTATGTATCTATTTTATATATTTTCCTTCTTGCAAATATAGAAAAGTACCAATTAATCCAAATTATTTGTAATCAGGAATAGGAGAAAACAGTTTCTTTAGACAGTTCTTTTTTATATATATTTATGGTGGAAGTTTGCATTTCCTTCCATAGAATGCAAAAGAAAGATTCAAAAACGTGAAAATGAATGCATTTTACACATTGTGATAATAGCTGTCTAAATACAATAATCTGGATAATGAATGCCACATGACATATTACATGCGTCACTCAGGTATTCATTCCTCTATAGAAGAGAATGGTTGCTAAGTATCCCTCATCACTGGAAGTAATATCAAACGACAGAATTTTAGATCCATATTTTCGCATTTGTTACTGTGTAAGCAGTAGAGGAATAGTTTCAAAATTAAGAAATAAATTTTGAAATACAAATTGGTAACTCATACTTTAAGTAATATTTGTACAAATACATATGTTGATTAGTGAAACAGAATATGGCCATTTTTAATAGGAACTTTGTTTTTCCCATACTATAACAAAGTGTTAACGTGAGAAAGCACAATGTACTGCAAAGATTTTCAGTTGACCTGCTTAAATCACACTGAAAAGAATGAATAGAACAGCAGCAGACTTAATAAGCAGAACATTATTTGAAAAACCTATAAGCCTATATATTTTATTTTAGATTGGAAAGGTTAGAAATAGAAATTATTTTTATATTGATAGTTCTTGAAATCATATGTTGATAATATTAATCAAAGTAGTTGCTTTCCAGATTCTTTTATTCTAAATCCTAAAAACTGGAATTTGAAATGTTTAAAAATCACTATTTTGATTGATTAATCTTCCAAATATCATTGTTTATTAAAACTTAAATATTTAAAGTTACACTAAGTCTTTTCTGTTGGGAAAAGCTCCAGACATTCATATATTAGACGTACTTTCCCATTTTTTGTATGTGCATTATGTTCAGAGCTGTAATTGCAGAGCTAAAGAGAAATCTGTGTTGCATACACATGTACATATTTCAGTACATAAAATCCTTTAGAATTGTTGGGCAACCAATTTTATATTTTGAATTCTGCAGTTTGAAAGTCTCAGTACCTTCAAAAGTATATCCAAGAAAGGATGGATGATTGTGTGTGTGTGTGTGCATTACAGGTATATGTATGAAGATATATATTTTACACACATGCACACAAATATAAATTTACAATCAGTCATCCTGGGAAGCCATATTTCATATTGAATACCTCAGATGGACAAACAAATTTAAAATTGGTAATGTGAAATCAAATTGAATAAAATCCACTACTGAATATAAATTTGTGGATTCTAAATAAATTGATAAGCATAAAGCTGCATGGATTTTAATGGATTTGATTTCCATACTAAGTACCTTTATGATTAGATAGTTGAGTCACATGATTTCGTTTTACTATATTTATAGAATAAACAGCAAGTAACAAATTCCTTTAAGAAAATTATGTTTGGAATCTTCATTAGGTTCACTTTTTAATGCTTTGTAATTGTAAATAATTATAGTATTTTTTCATCTTTTATTTTTATTTAACACCTGTAAATAAGTAACAGAGTTAGTATAACTACCACTTGTGTATGAGTAGTGAGCCCAAGCATCAGGTAACTGTAGAAACTGCTTCTCAAATTTTCTTGAGTTTCAAAATTATTTTTGAGCAATATAAAATTAGGATGAGAAAAGGAAATAATTTGGATACCTATTCAAAAAATTACTTGATTATGGACCAATTTGAATGTAAACTTATGTCATGCTTGCTTTGTATTGGAATACAAGAAAAATATGCTTTTACTAAATATACATATTTTTATTTCTGTTTTTATATCATTTTCTAATACTTGTTCTTGATTGTACTGATTTTCAACTAAGCTGCTTTTTATGTTTATTGATTTTCTTTTTAGACTTTTCTCTCAAACTATAACTCATAATATGTTGAACATATTTTAGGCCCAGATTTTGTTGACTGTGATTAGCTGTGCAGTTCTCAGGTTTTTGGCTATAATTCCTGAAGTGTAAGCTAACAAACAGGATTTGGTAAAATACTTTGGAGGTAATTTTGATTATTTTTATATATATAATAGCGCTCTTAAAAACACATATTCAGTCAAAATGCATAGTGGAATTTAAAAAAATAAATGGGTAAAAGACTCACCTAATTATAAATATATACAATGTTTTTTGTTTTTTTTTTTTAGTTTGTAGATTAGATGTGAACCTATTAAAGCATTAGGGTGTGTTCAAAACTAATTTAGTTCTCTAAATGGAAATAAAATAAAATTACAGGGTTTACTGAATTTTGAATGTAGTTTAATAACTGTTAAAGGGGAGAATTGCTAAGTGTTGCAAATTGGTTAATTTTTTAATTAGGAGGGAAGAATCATTTCATTGAGTCTTCATTTTATGTCATAAAATAAGTTTACAAATGCTTCAAGATAAACTTAGAATGTGCTGCTTTATATAGATTACTACATTAAACTCCTGAACAGTTGCTTATGTTAATTTTTATACTATACTATTAGTGTAGCTCAAAATAAGTAGTATTTTATACTGCTATTTCTAATGTTATAATTTTTATTAAATATATTCACTTTTAATCATAAACCATTCTTTTCTGGGAACTGTAAAACGTAGCTGAGAGCATTTTTAATAGTTCTTTTTAAATAAAATAAAAGTACCTTATGAGACAAAGTTGACATTCTTAAGACATTTCATTAATTTTGTTGCCTAAATGTTATACTGTCCATTATTGCAAAATTCATAACAATGTGCCCTGAAAAGTTTGTCTTTCAGTTTTTGTGATAGTAAAGCTAGCATATCTCATTAATTCTGAAAGACCAAAGTATTTAAACAAGTTGTTTAAATTTATGATGAGACTCAATGCAAGTGCAAGTGAGGTAAATAAATAAGCAGAAGAGTGATTGGTGAAGATAACCTTTGTATTGGTTTTAATTGTAGTTCCATTAGGCCTGTGTTATTACTGTCATAGAATTCAATTTGTTTTGGTTTTTTATTCCTCTTGGTCATACTTAAATTGAAAATAGAAATAGATATTTTCTTTTTATACTTTATTACTCAAAAAATGATTTTCTTTATTTTTTCAAACTGAGACCAGTTGCTCTAAAGATAACAATTAATTATCCTATACTTACTGTCATTTTCCATATATGGAAAAGATAAGGAGAATATTAGCTGTTTTGGTTGCCCATGTAAGATTTTTATCTACAAATATGAATGTGTGGTTACTTGGATTTTATTCAAGTTAATATTGAATCAGTATTAAAATGCGGCTATTCCTATTTAATAATATTGAAAAGCAATATTTAAAAACAGATTGTATTTGCATTTCTAGGCATGTAGATTATAAATTCTGGCACTTTAACTGAAACTTAAACATAACAGACTGGTCTTCTTCCAAATTTCAGAAGTCATTTGGACCTTTTTGTAAACTTTAGATTCACAAATCATGTTTAGTCAATTGTGAGTGACAGTGTATTCTCATTAAAATGTTAACTGATTTCATTTTTCAGATATCTAAAAAGTATTTGAAAGCTATAGTATCTCAGCTTTCAAGAGTATATTTAAATAATTTATTAAATGAATATGACCCAGATGCTTAAGAACTTTGTAATGTTAGCTGTAGTTGTTATGCACATGTAAAGTTGATGGCTTTTTTATCTTCAATATTGAATAAATTACAGTTGATTATTTAAATTAAAAATACAGTGCAATTAACATTTTGAGCAGAATGTAACATGGATAAAATTATTTTCTGAAGTAATTCAGATTTGTTTTCCAATCATAAAAATATCCCATTATGAACAGAGATTATTGGAACCACTTTCATTTTTATACTAAAGGAGAAAAATTCTTATCACTAATTAAGTGTATTTCTTAAGTCCATTAATTAGATGGAAATGTATTACCTGAGGCATTGGGCTTTATAAGGCTGTGCAAAAGCTTTGGATGCAGACCTTGAAACCCCTCTCAATGTTGTCCACATTATAACTTTTTAATTTAATAGATTGGAGAAAACGTACATTCTAGTAATTAGTAATAATTATGTTAATGATTACTTTTAGTTATTATCCCAATCTTGCTTACCTTTGATTGCACAATTTTTAAGATGGTGCAAAAGTCTAAATGTGCATCTCCATCTGAAAAATGTTGTATAATAAGACTAAAATGAGATGCTTCCATTGGTATCATAGGTATATGGTTGACATTGAATCTCCATTATAAAATGAAATCCTCCATTGGAGAAGTTCTCTTTATGCTACATTATGGTTTTAGTATAGAGAAGTACCATCCATATACTAATAACTGTGTGCTAATAACATTTTACACAGAAAATTCAGCAATAACAACACAATTCCAGACTTTTGTGACATTTTCTGCTGAGCTGTAGACTTTTCAGAAGAATATTGATCAATAACATCAATATATCACCACAAGGAGGGTGATATGTTTCAGAAAAAAACATGAAAATAAGTTAAAGGGTTGTTACACAAACATTAGTGTATAAACAATTACTGTACATCGCTGCTTCCTATCAGTTTTGGTTTAACTATGTATGTTTCCTTTTTTAAGTAGGCTTTTTGGCGATAATTTTGTTCATATTTGATATGCTAATAGGGGGAACTACTATAAAATAAGTTTAAATGTTGTAGATAATTATAAAAGTAAGTGATAATTTCATGCAGACAGAAGGCATATTGTGTGTGTGTTTATGTATGTATGTATGTATGTATGTATGTATGTATGTATATGTGTGTGTGTGTATTTGTGTATGTATGTATATATATGTATATGTATATGTGTTTTCGTAGATTTTCACGGGTATAGGTATGTAGGTTTTGGTTTATTCGGGTCTTTTCCCATGTAAAATTAAAG
>JAPKID020003619.1:0-12223 GCA_026931265.2 Tropidonophis doriae
GCCGTCCATCTTGTCCAGGTGCAATTCTGGGGCAGTTTATAAACATTATATGGATCCTCTTTTGTGAGACTCCTAATTAAATGTATTATATACCTCAGTGGATAAAAGTTTCCTCTATCTAATATGCTCTACCCTATGACTCAAATTAGGATCTCAAAATAGAGATTTTGATCTTATTGTTTAGATCAGTCAGAATTAAATTGGATTTAATTCATTCAAGCTGGTCTAAATGGAGGCTTGTGAGTTTTCAATATCTTTTTACAATGTTATTACTAAAAGAAATTTGGTGAGTAAATTATATTTCAAAAGTGTACCAATTGAGATGCATGTGAACCCAAATGAATTGGCTGTGCAATGTATCTGAAATGCTTCTTCCATGAAAGCAGCTGAATAGGCCTAAGCAGAGAAAGGGAAATATCACAACCACAAATATTCAATTAAAATATTAAGAATTATGAACATCTTTACCGTAGTCTTCCAGATCTTGATCATCTATTAATCCCACCGAGACTCCCAAATCCATACACTTCTTGCTATGCGCTTTGGACTTCATATGTTTTGTTAAATTTCCTAAAATAAAAACAAAACCAATAATGTACTGTTTTGCTTTTAAAGTTGAATGCACAGCAACACAGGATCGTGACCATAAACATGCCAGTTTACTGTAAATTAATTAATTAAATTAATTAAATTAATTAAATGTCATATCATATGGGATGCTTTGGTTTGTGATAGCTTTATAATAAATTATAGAAACTTCTAGGAAGTCAATAAATTACTTTTGCTCTTAAGGATTTTAACATCATTTTTAATACTCCTAGACCAAGGGTCAGCAACCCACAGCTCTGGAGCCACATGTGGCTCTTTCATCCCTCTGCTACACCTCCCTGTCACCGGTCAGCTCCACAATTGATGGGTTAAGGTTAGGGCTTTCAGTTAGAAGAGGTAGAGGAAAAAGAAAGCCGTGCTAGGAGGAAACTATGTTAGGGGAACCAGACTTCCGGTCATGAGAGGAAAAAGGATGCCGCACTAGGAGGAGACTCTATGGTGGGGGAATCAGACTTCCAGTCAGCTCTAGAATTGAACAGGGGGCTTTCAGTTAGGACCTTTGTGGCTCTTTAAGTGTTTAAGATTGTCAACCCCTGCCCTAGACTAAGCATAATAAGGCTTATAAATGTAACAGTGGTTAAAAAGGTAATTGGTAACGATTTCTACACTGTTGTCAAGAAAATCATATCTATCTGTGAAGATACCAGGACTTGAGCTTGATTTTAAAAGAAAATAACCCAGATTGTTGCTGATTTTCTGAAATGTGCTGTTTTACTGTTGTTTTTGCAGTGCTTCTTATACTGTACAATGATTAGATTTATTTAAAGTTGTAACAAGCCTTGACATAATTAAAAGAACCAATTTTCTAATAACATGCAATAACTTTTCTTCTATAGTTTCATAAAATTTGAACTTTATATTTGCATTTCCTTTAATTAAAATAAGCAATAAAATAAAGCAGTTTGTTAATGTTAAATGCTATGAGGGAGCAGAATTAGACAAAAGCTCTGATGTGAATGTCATCTCACTTTTATATAATTTACAAAAAGGTTAATTTCTTTTTTAACTATCGAGACTTATGGCAGAACAAATAAGACACCACACAGTGCTAATTATTTGTTCACAGATAATGATTCAGTATTTTGGGCAATCAAATGTATTCAAAATGTTCTTACATTTTTCTTATACATCCTTTACTACAGTAACTCCTTATAAAAAGCAGAAGAAACAGTAGCTTACTCAAATCAACACCATTATAGTTTGTAATACTGATCCAAGCCTGAATTAATTGCAAGAATGAAAATTGCAAAATCAATACCATTGCAGGGTATGTCTGCCTGATAAATGGCTGTATGACCAATTATATACAGGATGTGTTCTCAAAAGGGGCAGATTCTTCTGTACCCAAAATTCCTCCTGGGTGTTTTGGCAGGCAAGGAAAGTCTTATTCATACTTGGGTAATAGACATGGCCCATTATAAATTCTTTTGAAGTTCTCATAACTTTATAACAAATCCTGAAGCAACAGTTTTAAAAATTGCAAAAATCTCTACATAGTTTATCATTTATAAAGTTTACATGATTTACAGAAAACCTTGATTATGTATTAATTTAAATATGACATGTTAAGCAGAAAAATATCTGCTAACGCATCCTGGGGATGGAGGGGACTCAAAACAATGATCCACAACTGAACTACCTTTAGTCTTGAAGGAAAAATTGCAATAATTGCAGTGATATGGCCGGACATCTGTATGCGTGCGAATATGTTTCTTCAACATACTGGGCTTTTTACAGCGTATCCCACATTCTTCACATATATATTTTCCTCTTCCTCTCCCACGAACATAGACATATTCTTCATTTGATTTATATCTAGTTTAAATGGGACAAAAAAAAATTTCTAATGTGAGCAATAGTATTATGGGAATAAATGTTAGGCAGGGAATTTGGAAAACACTTGAAAAAGAAATCAGCTCATCAACTCTGATGTTGCAATGTATTAAAAGTTCCTTTTTTAAAAATTACAATTTGAAAATGTGAGTACAGCAGCCCAGCACTACAGTCTGGTTAAAAAAAAAGGGGGTGATGATAAATTTGGAGTGCCAGGAAACGTTCTAGAGCAGTGTTTTTTGCAAACTTGGCAAGGGAGATGTGTGGGTATCAACTCATAGAATTCCCCAGTCAGATTTCCCACACATCTGAAAGTTGCCAAGTAGAAAAGCACTGTCCTAGATTATTGAAGAGAAAGCACAGTGGGATGTTTTGCTTGCAAGTTCTGTACATATTTGTGTGCATGTGTTTTCTTGAAAATCACAGTGTATTTTTAATAAAATAAATAGTTTGTTTTGGGGCAACATCTGATTTTGAACACTGGAATGTGACTTCTCTACTGCCGTTATACTTTTGTGTTCTGAGTTAGGCCTTTTATTTTTCACCAAGCTACACTTCCTTTAACCACATGAATTTGCTTTCCTGAAAATTCATGTTTTGTGACTTGATGCACCCATAATGACTATGAAAAACAGCATAATACATTCAAACTGACAAATGTTTCTACTTTGCTACAAAAGACTCAGATGCCTGTTATCTAAGTTCTACCCCAGATTTGCTAAAAATTGTGCTAAAAGAATCAATTCCGCATAATGCAAAACAAATTTTATTTCACAAGAACAGAGGGTGAAATAACCAGATTTCAGTTCAAAATAATCAAAAGTTATAGCACTTTAGGGAAAATAAACCACTCACCCTCCATCAAATATTTTAACTCTTCTTGGCTCATTTTTGGCTATGTTCTCAATATCTTGATCAGTACTTAGTTCAGAGTTTTCTTTATTGCTGAATTTCTTTGCTGCCTTTTGTTTAACTAATGCCTGCTGAGATAAATGTAAAGCAACTCTTACAAGTTTAACTAGCAGATTAGTAGCATTTGTAGTAGCATAGAAATCAAACCTATCACTTCAGGCAAAATTATTCTGTAAGTAGGGTACAATCCAATCCATTTGTGCATCTAATATTAACTAATTCAGAATGCATGTATACATTACAAATCAGTTATTTTTACATGTTGATTTAATATGCCTTTTTAACATGATTAATAGATCCATCAATATCAGCTGTCAGACTGCTTTCATAAGCAACACACAATTTCTATATTAGATTGTAAATAACTATCCTTAGTTCAAATTATAGGATCGCCACCTGAGACAAAGTAGATTTATGTAGGTAGAAGCACCACTGATTACAATGGGATTAATCATTTATGCAATTAGGAATGTAATTATGCCTTTTATAAATAAAGTAGAACATATGAATAAACAAAATAACGAACAAAAAACTAAGATAGGTGGGCAGGTCATATGAAGAGCAAAGATGATTTGCAATTGTTAAATGAAAAAAAACCACAACAATAACAAACATAGAAAAGACAAAAGAAGATTTTGAAATGTAAATAAAAAAACCTTACATATATGCATTATGCTCGTTCTGTAAGCCCCTGTTGCTGCATATCAAATTTATCACAGAGAAATACTGTTTGTTATTAAAATTTGTCTGCAAGGGCCTAGTCCAGTGATGGCGAACCTTTTCAGCACCGAGTGCCAAAAAGGGAGCACACATGCTTGTCTGAGATACAACCCAGAAGACGAGCTGCCCAGCGAGCATGTGCACGCCAGAAAATGAATTTCTGGTTTCCGGTGCGTGCATGTGTGGTGGCCAGCTAGTTCTCCAGGTTCTGTTGTGCATGTGTGTGTGATGATCAGCGGGCTGGCGCACATGATCATGCTAGAAAATGGAAGACCAGCTCTTCCCGTTTCTGGCACTGCCGCACGCACAAAGCCAGCTGATCATCATGCGCGCATGTGCGACAGAACCCAGAAGAGGAACAGGTGACACCACATGTGCCAGGCAATATCACAGGCTTAGTCTCAACTATGTATGCACAGATTAAAAAATCCATCTCCATAGTTCACGACAGGGATATAAAATATGGGTGTGGAATTTGATTAAATTGGAAAATTATTTTCATATTTCTGATAAGACGGTTAGACAAAACATATTATCGTATTACCAGTAATGTCTCAATAAATTATGCCAAATATTTTGATCAACTTTTAGCATTTATAGTTAGACCAATTCAGCTTTTCTTGTAGCAAAATCTATATGTACATCTATTACTCCTCTGCCACTACATTTATATAGGATAAGGTTATCATACTGTGCTTTGTTCTCTCTTCCTTCTACAACCCATTTTCCTGCTCTTTGATGTCTTTAGCGTTGACTGGACTTTTTATTCAAGAACTGGATAAAAAGGCTACAAAGAAATAATGAATAATACATACTTAGCTCCATCCTCATTCCTAATGATAGTTTATATTATACTGCAGACAGTATAAATACCCACTTCCATTAGGTAACAGGTTTGGGATACCATCCATGCAGTGTTTTCAATTCATGTCCCATTAATGGCTATGTGTGTAGTGTATTACTTTTATTAACACCAGGAAAACTTCCAGAAATCCTAGCTGTTATGGCCCATGCTGGCTGAGAATTCGGGATGTTGTATTCTCAACAGAAGGAATGCATTAGGTAGGGTAGGCATTTAATCATGCATAATTTTATTTATTGTGCAATTCATCCACAAATATTTACAACTATACTAGTGATAGGAAATGCTGTTGCTGCTTAGGCCAATCAATGGCCTAAATATGGACAATGGTAAAATTTTATTTGATTCACTACTTTGTCCCATATTTATTGGAAACAAAAACTGAGACCACTGTAGAGGGCATTTATTTAAAATCTTTTGACTCCTGACTGCAATTCATGGCTCTTAACTATAATATTCATAGTCAGGCAGTGAATGCAAATTAGAAAACTTGTTTTAAAGCTATGCTAACCAAAAGCTAAAGATAAGTTTTTAGAAATCTGATTCTTTGACAAGAACCAAATTTCTTCTTACTCTATGCCATTGTATTTATTCATTCTATTTATCCTGATACCTTGCAGAGGAAACTATGATTATATTCAGTATCACCTAGAGTACTGAAGCTAGAAAATAATACAGTTCAGAAACATGGTAATTCAGGTACTAGCAACGCCAGTTCTATATTTGAACATATATCTTTTTTTCCTCCATCTTGAGGTCAATTCAGATATGTGAATTTTAACTTGTAGAATTACCAGAAATAAACAGGCCCACACATATAGGGGCAATTAGCTTCTGGAAAGCTGAGTTATCGAGGCCAGGCTAGTTGAAAGAATGAACTATCAGAAAAGAGCATATGCATTCAAAATGCATTGGAATTTCAACTAAGTTGAAGGTACTCATATTTTGAGTAATAATTTTTATAGTCAAAACACCAAAACCTGGTTCAATGACTGTGGGATTACTCGCAAACTCACCTGACCTGACCTCCATAGAGAATCTATGGGGCATTGCCAAGAGAAAGATGAGAGACATGATTTATACTATATAATCATGATTTTTACTATAATTTTTATAGTCAAAGCAAATTCAATTCTACAGACTTGGGCTGAGCCTTTAAAAAGGATATTCTTTTAATTCACAATGATTTCTTCTTTATTGTTTTCAGTTTTCTACTGAAAACTTATAGCCTCCACTGATATCATCATGCACGTAATCCTGACTGACTGTAAATTTCACATTTTCAAATTATTTATCACTTAATCCTAATGGGGTTTTAATCAGCACAAGGAGAGTTCAGGGAAAAGACAAGCAGCCGCAGTTGATTCATGGAAACTGTAACATCAAATATAGTCTTTAAAAGACCAATATACTGGCAGGTAATGTTGTTCTTTTAAAAAAAGAAATACTCCACTGCTCCCTCAAAATGGGCCCAAAATGAAAATAATATTTTATAGAATTCCTTACTTTCTGGTATTTGAAAGACGACATCAATCGTAAGAGGAGGTACATGTACCTTACATTACAGCCCAAATGTTTTTGTCAAGGAAAACTAAATTCTGCAATCTACGTAAACTATGCAAATAAACCAGATTGTGTTTTCCATTTATTTCCCACTAGCTGTAACCGGCCACGCGTTGCTGTGGCCCAGTCTGGTTAAATGGCCAACCTATCTGTGTGTAGATGTACACCTGCATACACAAACATGTACACACAACCACTGTATAATCCCCAATCTACCTACCTACTATATTTCCCCCTCTCTCCCTCTACCTACCTACCTACTGTATTTTTCCCTCTCTACTTACTTACCTACCGTATTTTCCCTCTCTCTCTATATCCTTCTACCTACCTACTGTATTTCTCCATCACTATCCCTCTACCTACCTACCGTATTTCTCCCTCTTTCTCCCTCTACCTACCTACTGTATTTTCCCTCTCTCTCTATCCCTCTACCTACCTACCTACCTACCTACCTACCTACCTACCTACCTACCTACCCACCCACCTACCTACCTATGAGTCCCTTGTGGAGATGGGGCGGGATATAAATATAATAAAGTATAAGTATAAGTACTCTCTCTCTCCCTACCTATCTGGTGTATTTCTCTCTCTCTGTCCCTCTATCTACCTACCTACTCTCTCTCTCCCTACCTATCTGGTGTATTTCTCTCTCTCTATCCCTCTATCTACCTACGTACCTACCTATTCTCTCTCTCTCCCTGCCTACCTACTGTATTTCTCTCTCTCTATCCCTCTAGCTATCTACCTACCTATCTACTCTCTCTCTCTCTCCCTGCCTACCTACTGTATTTCTCTCTCTCTCTCCCTCTCTCTCCCTACCTACTTTTTTTAAAATTTGCCTCTTCAAAACCTTGGTGCGTCTTATACTCCGGTGCATCTTATATTCCGAAAAATATGGTAGATAAATACCCGTCAAAGTCCAAGCAAGGGAACAGGGAAAGAACCCTGAGCATTTTAACTGTGGTAGTTGTAACTAACCAAAGATGAGGCTCATTCAACGTCAGCGCATTGCAGGAGTTTCACACGCATCTGCCCAAGTTAACTTAATCACGGTGGACTCAACGGGGAAGGGAGGCCTTGAGCTAAAGAAACCCATGAGTTTCCTAATAAGCAATCCCCCCCTCCTATAATGCCTACAATGCAGACATCAAAGCAACACGACTTGGGGAGGGTGGGGAAGCCATTCCCTAATGAAAATGCAGGGCATAAATTGCCTATGCAAATAACTGCACAGATCCCCAGAGGTCGGCTGTCAGGAAAGGAAAGCTGATCTGCGCTGAAGTCTTGCACTGAGCCACAGGCAAAAGCGAGATATTGGAAGGAGGGACGCCTACCTCCCAATCCAGGACGGACGCCTGCCACTGAGCGATCTTGTCTATGTTCTCCAGTCTCCTCTTCCGCTCGTTGATCTGCTGGGTCACGTTCCTCATGACAGCAAGCGCAGCAGCCACATACCGGTAATCACTGGGAAGGAAAAAGGGATGGGGGAAGAGCTTGTAAAATCACAGGAGCAATGGAACAATGGCGATGTCACCTGGGAACATGACGAAATGCACAAGGAAAATTGGATCAAACCATCTAAGCCTAAGGGAGCCATTCTGGTCGGCAGTGGTTCGTTAGTGTCCCCAAAGAAGTTTAGCTGCCTAGCCCTTAACTACAAAATTGAACTTGATACGACAAAAATGATTAGGGGGCTGGAGGCTAAAACATATGAAGAATGATTACCGGAATTGGGTATGGCTACTCTAAGGGCTGACATGATACCATGTTCCAATATTTGAGGGGAAAGCCACGTCATAAACACACATAGACCTCGCAACAGCCAGAGCGTTCACTGCAATCTCAAACACAGCAAAACCTCAAAAAGCCCACAAGGAGAAACCCCAAAAGGATCCTCATTGCGAATTGAGGCCATGAGAAATGACTGGTGTCTGAGGTCCCTTGTCAGTCAATAGGAGTCCTGATTTACATAGCTTATCAGATACTTAGATGCCACAAAGGAACAATATTTAAGGACTTAGTAGTGGGCCATTGACACCCTAATTAACAACTAAAAGCCACCCACAACTAGGCCCCCTATAAATACGAAGCATAGGACAGCCCAGTGCCCAGACTCTGGAGAGAGAGAGACGTTCCCTGAGGTTCTAGCACAAGTCCGAAAGCTTAGAAGAATAAATTTTCGGTCCTGGTGACGGATTCAGATCGGATCCAACACAAACAATCATAAGGGAAGACATATTTTAAGAAAGCACAAAGAAGTTAACATAACATACATTAATCTACTTTCTTTGGACTGAATCCCATCATGATGTTTGTTCTCATAGCAGAATCTTATGCAGGTAATTAAACTCTATAAGGTGTTTATGAGCACTTATTCAATGCCCAGGGTGTCTCTGTGTGGGCACCAGTGGGAGGGCAAGTCCTGCCAGGGCCAGCAAGGATCAATCTTTTGCAAAATTAAAAAAAAGTGTTGGAGTCAATTGTATTGATTTCTACCTTGTGCTGTATTTTCCATTTCCAGACCATACCACTGATTTCAGAGAGAGAGAGAGAGAGGGGTGGGTGGGGGAGAGAACCTAGTTGCCTCCTTGGTGGCATCATAATTTATTATTAACTCAGGGCATAATATTGGCATCTCCCCCTCTGATGAGCTTCCACCCATTGCTCCTTGTCCTGCCCTCGCGTGCTTTGGAGAATAGGTCAACCTCTTCTTCTTGGTGACAGGTGCTATCAGGCCTCCCCTACTCCTTCCCTTGGGAGGGTGAGCCTGCCTCCTTCCTCTGCCCATCATTGTATGATTTAGTCTCAAGCTATGATGAGAATTGATACCCACAAACCTGGAGACCAATTGGAAAGGCTTGTCAAGTTCTTGGGGAGAAGAGCACAGTCTAGGGGCCCTGCTCTTTGGAGAACCTCTCCAGTCACGCATCCCCTCACATATGAGTTCAATAGAGCAGCCTGGTTTAAATCACACCAGACTTCTTCACTGACCTCAGATAGCAGGTCTAGCTTAATGTTCTGAAATCCATGTGGCAATTAGTCATGGATCAACTTGGAAAACATTGCCCTACTACACCAACTTTCTGCTGAATTCTCTCTTGCTCTCTTCTCTGAAATGGCCTCTTTTCTCCACCTTGCTCTCCTGGCCCCCAAGAAGTGATTTCAAATACATTCTGGTGGTATTTTTGAGCGTCTGTTACTGTGCTCTTGAAGGTGAATTATTTTCTATGGCTCATTCTTCCTTCTCAACGGCCCATATTTCTCAGTCTAAAAAAGATTTATGAGATTACTTTCATCCTGACATTTTCCCTTGGGGTTCAAAAGGAAGCCAGGAAGCCAAGGTGAATGCAAACTGATGGACAATGATTGCACAATGGAGAGGTCATTCCCATATACATCAATTTGACCTGCCTGTCAAGAGTCAAGACTATACTACTTCACCCAAGGATCTATCGCCAGAGCTGCTATGAAAGCAAATTCCTCAGACCCCAAATGAAAACTAACATAATGTAGAATAACATGGAGTAGCAGAGTTGGAAGGGACCTTGGAGGTCATCTAGTCCAACCCCCGCTCAGGCAGGAAATCCTATACCATTTTAGACAAATGGCTGTCCAGTCTCCTCTTGAGAATCTCCAGTGATGGGACACCCACAACTTCTGAAAACAAGGCATTTGCCAGCCTTCGCTTTACTGCCCGCTTCAGCTGCCATTGAAACAGGGAGGGAGGGGGGTCTGGGGGGTTGAACAATAAGTGTGCTGGTGGAAGACGGAGTGAAGAAGTGATATCACCAGGCCCAACGGTATCGCATTCCATTCTGATGACCGCTGTGGATGTGTTACCCATCTGACATCGGGGATGATATTGTAGGATATTGGACACTACTGTGGGGTCAGGGGTTATTGGGGTTGGCTTATGCCTTGATATGTATGCTTCGCGCCTTGCTTACCTTTCGCTGTTGTCCTTTCTTACTCAGTAAAAGTAGCCTTAGACATTTATAGTGTGTTTTAAGTGTGGTCTTTCTTGGATAATGGAAGAAGCAGACCGTGACAACTACCATTGATATAGCTATTGAAATCTTTGCTTCAAAACTTCCAATTAAATTACTCCACAAAACAACCCTTCCCTATCTAACACCAAAGCAAAGAGACCGTATTGCTTCCAACCGCTTTGGTATCCAGATCCTCTTCTTACAGAGCTTGTACTACAGGAGAAGACTGAGAGAAGCTTTCTCTTTCAACAATTCTGAATTCCATGTTTATAGACTGTGCAGATTTTGCAGAAATTTTAGGGGTCTCTTAATATGTATTGAAGATAATACAGCTAGGGTATTTCTGTTTAATTGCATGCTGTCCCATGAAATCTGAGAAGTTTCCCAGTTTTTGGATTATACGTCAAACATCTTACAGCTGGACAACTATGTTGCCCACCTTTAGTTTACCCTGGAGAAGGTGGAGATGACAATTTTTTTCCATAACATAAACCCAAAGTAGTTCAAAACAAGGTGAATTGCTTCCGCTGAGTATATTGTATTACCTTTCAAGTTGATAAAAGGAATGATGTTGCCTCCATGGCACAAATCTCTTAACTGAAGCAAATCTAAATTGCTTTTCAGAGGCCTAGTAATAAAGGGATAAGTTAATAATAGCTCAAAGTAATGCTGCATCATTTAGAACTGCTATAGTTGTAGAATGATCTATGCTGACAGAGAAAGAATGCAAAGTTTCCTTCAAAGGTTGACATTTAGATGCTGAACAAAAACAGGACATTACATATAGCATTACAAAAAGTATGTGTAGTACCCTAACGACTTTGAAATACAACATTTTTGTCATAGGAGAAACTTTCAGATGGCATAAATTGTTTTCTTTTGTTTGAAAATCTGAGTATCATTTACATGGTTCATGATATACAGGCTGAAGAGATACTCAAAGAAGGATTGCGATTATGCATCTTTTCATTTTGCTGCATGTTTACTCACACTGCCTTGATAATAAAGCTCCACAAGACAATAAATCACTGATTATAACTTGCTTTTATTATGGCACAACAAGATATCTACAAAGGGAATTAAATCTAAGTAAGTTGTTTAGACTTTTTTCTACATCCTACAAGATGTGTAAGTTGCACATGTGTAAGTTACATTTCCTTTGTAACAAAAGTATAATTAAACATTTGGATTTCAGTGAAAAGTACTTTTCTAAGATATGTACGAGGGTGATTCAGTAAATAAGGTGAATTTTTCTGTATAAGGACTTTTAATACAGATAGAAGATTACTTTTTTTAAATTTTTTGTGTTTTACTACTTTTTCACATGGATTTAATTTCTTTTACAGATTACAAAAAAACCTTGAGAGTTTTACCGATTAACAAAGATGGCCAACCAAGAAGCATGTTCCAGGATTGAACAGCGGTCAGTTATCAAGTTTTTGGTTGCTGAAGTGTGCAAACCCGTTGAAATTCATAGCAGAATGTCAACTGTGTATGGTGCCACGTGTTTCAGCCAAAAAAATGTCTACAAGTGGGCTACATTGTTTAAAGAAGGACGGAGTAGTGTTGAGGATGAGGCCTGGGAGGCCTACAGAAGTGAGGTCTCCTGAGGTGATTGAATCAGTCAATGACCTCATTCAGTCTGACAAAAGGGTGATAGTGGATGACATTGCAAGGACTTTGAGCTTATCTGTTGGGACAGCACACAAAATTGTCCATGATGACCTTGGCTACT
>JAPKID020003620.1:0-12222 GCA_026931265.2 Tropidonophis doriae
AATTCCAAATATACACTATAGTCCCTAAACCCCTTTACAGCATTGGGGGTTGAATAATTTTGACCACAACTGTATATGACCAGAAGTAAGAACCAATGCATTTGCTTTATTAGCTGTAATAGCTATAAATACCCCTTACTCCAGTTTGGTTCTGAAATAGGAAATAACCCTGTCAGCATCTATCCCAAACACATGCTTTCAGAATCAACATCTGGTTTAAATGCAGTTTCCATTATTCTCTTATATGCATGCCTTTGAACTCATAAATATAATTTCTAACATTGAACAGAGAAGAAATGTGGCTGATTATACCAATATACTGGTGCCAATTATCTATTTCACATTATTAGCTTTATATAAATATAAAAGAGATGGGGGACAAGATGAAACATTGAAGATTCTCCAGGACAATTATCAAAGGACCAAGTAGAAATTCCACAAATGCTGGTAATTTCCATAGAAATAGCAAAATTAGTGCAAAATGATGAAGCACTCACAATTCCATTATTTGAAATAATGCTGTGGTCAGTGATATAAAAAGCCATTGAGAGATCCAAGAGTATCAACAGGATCACATGTCTTCTAGTTGTCTCCCTATACAGACCATTTATCAGTATAACCAAAACTTGGTTTAAACAAATACAGATAGTTATGTTTTTTTAATTGTTCATGGAGGTGCACTATTACCTCTTACTTCATCAGCATGCTAAATGTTGGTATCTGAAATATTGGAGTTCTTTGAATGTAGCCTAAGCTGCATTCAGAAAACAGTTTCTGAACCTCAACACTATACCCCTCAAACAGGTGAGAAACTCCACTTAAAAAAAAAGAATATTAATAGTTACAGAAATTGTTGGCAGAATAGATTTTCATGGGATCCTAACATAGCAAGTTGAGGAGGGATTTAATAGGAAAGAAGTGATGTGAACCAGTGGTGGGATTCAAAATCTTTTTACTACCGGTTCTATAGGCATGGTTCGGTGGGTGTAGCATGGCTTGGTGGGCGTGACTTGGTAGGCGTGGTAGGGGAAGGATACTGTAAAATCTCCATTCCCACCTGTTAGCAATCTGGGTTCAGAATCAGTGTTACCAACTCTGGTCCCGTAACCAGTGTTAGGGGTAACAAACACCCCTGTTTGAAAATAAATGCGGAATAGTGTAATACACTGGACAGTAAAGAGATACGTTGCTTTAACCACACACAAATTCCAGAACACTGATAGTAAGAAAATAAATAGTCTTTATTGTGTAGCAACTAAAATACTTCTTCCAACCAGTGATATTAACTTCTCAAACAATAACAGTCCTTCACCAAAACATAGTTATCTTACAGTGATGCAAAACAAATACTTCTTTCTTCAGTTTTCAGCTCCAGCTCCTCAGCAGCAAACAATAATCACAGGAATTAAAAGGAATCGAAAAGGGGATGAACTGTGTTTCTGAGCTTCCTTTTATGGTACAGCTGAGAAGCACAGCCAATCAGAATTCAACATAGTTCTTAAAGCTATGTATACTCTTTAAGAATACTGGCTTATATATATTGTCAACCCAACATAAGGATAAATATCCTAACACCATCTCACTCCAGGGCAAGGTTACTATGAATCCCCATTCCCTCCCAATCAGCTGGGACTCAAAAGGCAGAGAATAGATGGGGTGGGGCCAGTCAGGTGGTATTTACCATTTCTCTGAACTACTCAAATTTTCCACTATCGGTTCACTGATCAGAACCTATTGAATACCACTTCTAGTGTGAACAAATACCAGAACCATATCTACTTCGTCAAGAGATAAGCAGTGAAACTAATCCAGACAAATCATTACTAAGCAGTGCAGTGGACAACTGAGGTCCTGTACTGGTATCAACCCTAATATGAATCTGCAGAGAATCAGGGAGTAGATCTTGAGGGAAATAGGCAAGAATCATTATTTAAGTAAAGAAGACTAAACCATTAAGTCACGGGAAACAAGATGGCATTCAGAAGGCAAGTTCCTCCTCGATTAATTGAGACATAAGACGGAAGAGAAACAGAGAGGTATTTCTTGGACTTGTTTGCATGTTTGGATTCATTGTTTTACTATATTTGAATTTGCAGTTTATCATCAATTCTGGCCAGATGGCCAGATATTCTCATGAATAAATCATGCTTCCTTCAATTATTACAGGTGTACAACTCCTGAGGCAGCTAAGCACCCCTCCCTAACCATGACGCTCTCACTTTCATGCTTAACATATGGCTCAAAATGTTTAATTTTTGACTCAACTGTCAAACATTGTCAGATTGAAGGTTCATCCATATCTTCCTGGAAAATCTGAGATAAACATTAACATTCTTCTTAGTGAACCATGGCTTTCTTTTTGCTACTCTATGAAACCCACTGTTACCTATGCTTTTCTTAGTGACTGTAATAAACATTGACTTTAGGTAACAACAGTCAGTGGATCTTTGGATCTTATCCTGGGGTTCTTTGTAACTTCTTGGACATTTTTATGCTATCTTCTTAAAGTGATTTTGAGAGACTGCCCCTTGGGAAGATTCACCATTATCCCAAATCTTGTCCATTTCAAGGTTAGGTTTCTGAGTGTGGCTTGCTAAATCCCCAGAGCTTTAGTCTTTTTCAATCTAATAGGCACCAATAAGTTTTGCAGAGCTCTTCATATATTTATTTGAGTTGGGCTTGTGTGTTGAAAGCGCCATAAGTTAAAAGAATCCAACATTTAAGAAATGTATATAAGGCAAAGATAACCCAAATTAGCCATGCACCAAACATTGGTGTTAATTATTCATCTGAATTTGATGACTGCACCTAGCTGACTTCAGTCAATTTCAAAAAGCTAAGTAGACAGGGTCTTATTTTCTTTTGACACCCCCCCCCATAAGCATTTGGCTTTATTTTCGGAGAGATTTTATTATTTTTGAGGTGCAGGAGGTGGCAAGCATGGTCACTTCATGCCTGCTGCTGTGTTGCAATATTTTCAGGGGGGGGCTTATTTTTTGGGAGGGAGGATGGCTTATTTTAGGCTATGAGCTCAAAAGCCCAATTGAGCGTATTATTCGTGGAGGTCTTATTTTCAGGGAAACAGGGTACTTGGATATGATTTCACTACGAACTCCTAGAGCCATAGGCTAGAATGGAAGGTAGAAAAAAGAACAACTTTCTTTGAAGAAAAAAAACAGGGAACTATGTCTATACTTTTACCAAGAAAATGTCATGTCTATTTCCATGTAGATATCAGGAGTGAAGTTCAAGGTAAAAGGAAACTTCCATATTCCACTGCAAAGTTGTTGGCTGACCATATTTCCTATTTGAGAAAAAATAAATAATGAAAGCAATTCTCTTGTGATATTTTCTGTTGGGAGTTAATTAAAGGATTAGGAATCCAGCAAGATTGTAGACTGTTGGAAAGATGATTTTGTAGTGAAACTCAGGCATACCTATTGACTGTCTTGTCAGCATAACCCCCATGCTGCCAGGAACAGTCCCCTCTCCAAATAATTTTTTCCATTGGGATGAAAATTGTTTTCAAAAATGCAGACTAGATTGTGATACACCATTTAAAGGGGTCACATATCTTGAAGCAAAGGTGACTAAAAAGGACATTGTTACATACCTGTTATTCTGATTCACAATATCATTACCATTAACCTATTTGAATGGGGGCAACTATTCATCTCTAACTATTCTTCAGCCATTTCTTTTCATTAAAGAAATACCCATTAGCTGTTCTGAGCCATTGTCTAATAATCTGCTTTACAGCAGTTTAACTGGTGGCCCAACATACAATATTATACACCAATGCTTCCCAAACCAGTGGAAATTATCCAAAGTTGTGTAAAAGTGTTTTTTCTGTGGGTAACCAAACACAAAGCCAATCAAAACAGGGACATTTAAACTGACTTAAAAGTATTTTACCTACTTGGAGTAAAAAAGACTTTCTGATTAGTGATTTGGGGTAATGAAGGAAAAAGTTTGGGAAGCACTACCATACCCAGAATCAAGTAGAATTAAAAAGCCTATGTAAATACCGATTACTATGGGAAATGCTTGCAGGAGTTCATCTTGCAGAAGAATCTATATCTGCTAAGTGTATGCATAATTGTGCGCGGCATCTTTGCTTCTTTAATGAATAATTGAATGCTCATTTTTAAAAGAACTTCACTATGTGGGGTGTTGTTTTAGCCAACTGATTACAAATGTACATGAAATAAATATGATTTTCCTTGTATGTTATGCTTTGCACAGATTTAAAATGTATGCTGATAAATCAACTCTGTTGCTAATCCATGAATTTCAGAAAACTAAATAAGCAATTGATGAGCAACAAAGTGACAACAGTTTATGATGTTTGAATACAAAACAGAAAACACAGCAAAGCCTTTTGTATTTTTGTATTGGGAATTTGAGCTCAGTTCTGTGTTGAGTTCAAATATTTTGCTTTGAATATTTGTTCAAGATTGCAATTATCTCTTATTTATACTTAGAAACATATCATCCCCAAATAAAGTACATTAAAAGTTCTTGAAGCCCTAATTTGGTGGATGAAGGCCTAGTTTGTATTCCAAAAATTCTAGGTTAAGTTCTAGAATTGGTTTCTCCAAGTGTGATGGAGAATTATTCCTCTGTCTAGTACAAGAGTTATGGTAGAATAGAATCTTCAATGCAAGTCAAAAGAATATCTCAAGGTACAGGTCATACAATCTTTAGCTATTTTTGAGATCACAGTAATCTTCCACAGCTGGGCAGCCTTCCCTACCCAATGTTTTCTATATGTTTTGGACAACAACTCTCACAATGAGGGGTCCTTGATGATCGCTAAGCTTGATTGTTTTCTTGCAGACATTTCATTAACCAAACTAGGTAATTAGCACTGCTGATGTTACCTACTTTGGGTAAGAAAATGTCTGCAAGAAAACAACCAAGCTCAGGGAGCACCAAGAATTCCTCATTTCAACCCTGAGCTGCAAATGTTTTCCATAATTGGTAACTTTCACAATACCCAGCCAACCTGACACTTTGTGATAATTTACTTCTGTTTGTTGGCTTATTCAATTTGTCAAAGCCATTGCCCTTTCCATTCATTCATGGGAGTCCAATGTACAGTAGCGCCATCTTGCTACTGTTTCCTTGCACAACATAAGGACACATGCAAATGAAGAGATGAGATAGACAGAAAAGTCCAAGAGCAATATATAAAGACAGTTTCTATCTTTTCAAATTCAGGTAATGAATTTTTTAAAAAAATTAAAAATTGTTTTATGATGCTGATGGTATTTTTCAATGTCTTTAACAGTTGCAATTCATTGTTAAAACTGTCCTATTCTATTTTTTTTAATGAATGTTTCAAGAAGGAGAAGATAAATTGATCTTTAAAGACCAATCCTCCATCCCCAGAATTTGCCATTAAACATTGTTTGAAGTGGGTTTGGTAACTGGGAGATCTCTGAAAGGTTTGGTGTTAAAAGAGGAGTTACAAATGCTAAACTTGTGTATGGTAGTGTCCAGTGATGGGATTCAAATTTTTTTACTACTGGTTCTATGGGTGTGGCATAGCTTGGTGGGTGTGGCAGGAGAAGGATACTGTAAAATCTCCATTCCCTCCCAACTCCAGGGGAAGGATACTGTAAAATCCCCATTTCCTCCTGATCAGGGACTCAAGAGCAGAATATAGATGGGGGCGGGGCCAGTCAGAGGTGGTATTTACTGGTTCTCTGAACTACTCAAAATTTCCGCTACCAATTCTCCAGAACTGGTCAGAACCTGCTGAATACCACCTCTGGTAGTGCCCCCCATTGACTGAATGCCATTGTTCCAGCAGAGGCTTCTCCTGGGAGATCTTTTTTCTGGGTTTCTGTTCTTACAGTTACCTCTGTAAAGTATGCAATTGTGAAAGATGTCCCAAATCAAAATTAGGACTTTGTGAAGATTTGATTTGAAGGTTTCATTCAAAGACATTCAGTTGAACTGGTTTTTTGAACTGAATCACTGAGCTGAATTGATGCACTGAGTTGAAACAGGTGCTTTTGAATCAATTTGAGGTATGTCTTCTTGTTCAGTAATTCAGTGATTTCAATCCTTTATTACCCAACGGATAGTGCTTCACCAGAATTGTCCATCTGTCAGTAACAGTTTCTTAGAGTTATTGTAAGATGATGCTACATCACTTTATCTTCTACACACCTCTTTTTTATTGCTTTCAATTTTTTTTTCTAAATACCATCCAAATATTAAATTTTATTACATTATTAGATCTTCTAGTGACTAGTCTGTCTTACCTCTTCTGGTACTACATTATTTATTTTTCTTGGGACCAGGGAATTCTCAACCATTTTCATACTATCATTTAAGTCCCTCAATTTTTCTTTGTTTAGACTTTCTAGTGATTCTGGTTTCACAAATATGGGTACAACTGGAAATAAACATAACCTTTGCTGTCAGTGTGATATTTCTATATTTATAAGATTTTGCTTACAGTTCTCATTGTCTTTCTTACAAGAAGATATTTTATGGCTAAGCTCACCATAGAAAGATGAAGCCTATTTACTAGTTCAGCTTCTTCTTCACATCTTTGCCCTGCCTTAGCATTATTTATTGAGGTGCCTTTCTTTGTCTGTTGTTTCCTCACATTAACTAACAGTGAAGACATGGTACCCACCTTCAATTCAGTTTTTAAGACTAATAGCTCTTAATAGATACATTCTCTATGAATTTATCAAATCCTGGTCAAAAGATAGTAACTTTCAAACACTGTGAGAAATATTTTCATTTGTCTGTTCTAATTCTCCTTTCTATTTTTTCCACTGGATGACTTCTGGTCCTAGAGTTTCTCCACTTTCACCCTGCCATGTTGGTCCTTATCTATTCATTCATTCATTCATTCATTCATTCATTCATTCATTCATTCATTCATTTGCCGCGCCCATTTCCCCGAAGGGACTCGGGGCGGCGTTTTATATATGAAATTGGGGTGTGTGTGCTTCAAGATGTTATCCCATGCTTACTTAAATTGAACAGTGTTTGTCCCATAAATGATTGTTGCCTCAGCCTGAACATATCCTTCTGGAGCTCTTAACAATCAGAATTAAATTTTACTTTTTGAAATTATTTAATACCATGTGCAAAACTGCTGAGTGTATTGCTTACCCTTAAGTCATTATAACTTAGAAATAAGTGTGAAGACACCAATCCAAACAAAGATCCTTGAGGGACCTGACCTCTTACTTCTCCCCAGTTGTTAATGTATCATTTATTCCTATTCTTTCCTTTCTATTTGCAACCAGTTAGCTATCTTTAAAATGACAGGTCTTCCTATCTCATTATTGCTAAGTTTACTCAAGAGCTTTCATGAGGAAACTTCATCAAGTCTTTTTTTTAAAAGTATACAATGTCAACAGGTTCACCTTCATTCAAGTCTGTGTTGGCACTTTAAAAGTGTGGTGAGACAGGATTACCCCTTGTTGGATCCTTGCTGATTGTTCTTCAACAAGGCTTGCTCCTCTGCTTTGGGTTGGACATTTACATCATGTTTTAAAGTAAATGCCAAAGCACTGACATAGGTTTTGAAGCAGTGAATTCCTGTTGACTATCTGAAATGTATTATCTTTCCACATTTTTGAGGTTTTGTTGCTCTGTAGAAGCTTCTTAATGGAGATGCTAATGTCTTCATAGTTAAAAAAAGACAGGAATTAAGCATGTACTTGCTATCCTGTTGAAATGTTCTATTCAGTTAGGTCAAATGCAATAGTCTCATTGTCTTTTAACAGTATTAATAGAAAGGGAAAGGAACTTGGAGGTCTTCTCATCTACTCCAACTCCCAGTACAAGCAGGGGACTATATAGCATTCCAGATAAATGGCTGTCCAGTCTCTTCTTAAAAACCTCTAGTGATGGAGCACCCACAACTTTATGAAGACAAGCCATTCCACTGGCTAGTTGTTCTCACTGTTATGAAATTGCTTCTCTCCTTAATTAGGTTGTTGCATCTGACCATTCTATATTGTATATGCAGGTATACTGTGATAATTAAAAGAAATAATAATTGAAGAGTTTGGAAGATCAAGCAATTGGTGATATTGATTTTTTCAGATAAAGAAAGATATTACAATCAGGCAAGCCTAATATTTTCTTCTTGCATGTGCATATAAACTTGTTTTTACTTTAAACAAGTAGAAGGGAATAGAGATAGTTGTCACAAACATTGATTTTCTTTTGCAAAACCCCCACAGATTAAGCAATGTGAAATTGACTTTGTTTCATCAAACTACAGCATTAGCAGATGAAGCAACTCTAACTGTAGATTTTTAACAAAGCATTTGACGCTACTCTCCATCTTATATGTCTCATTAATTCAAATTGATTTGGAAAAAAACCTGTGTTGCATGGAAAATTAGTTTGGCAAGCACATGAACAAAGGGCTGTTAGTATTAAATTTGTGTACAATTGTGTCACCAGCCTTGTAAGAAGGAAGGAGCAGTCTGGATTTGTAAGTGTTAACCCAGAACTTTGTTTAATACAGATGCATCAATTGGAAATCCTATAGACAGTTTTAATACAGTGCATTCCCTAAAATTATTGTACTCTGGGATATCAAGATATGAATCTTATATAGTTCAATGTTTGCAGAAACAAAGCTAATGCTTCTTCCATAGAGAAAAAGTTATTCTGAATTACACAAACAGAAAAGTAGAAGTAACACATATGAGTAGCAAAAAGCGAAGAAAGTACATGTATTTTTTTTGGATGAGTCAAAATTATTTGTTACATTATTATTGTAAAGAAACTATGATTACATCTTTCTTCAGTAGTTGTAAAAACATGGGCAGGGCAAGAGGGCATATTTTACAAGCATGCTATTGTAAAAGGTTGGACAAGCATGTTATCAAGAATGTTTTAAAATGATATCTCTCCCGGTTTATAAGAATTATATTTAGTACATTTTTTTAAAAGGAAGAAATCAATGAATTATAAGGGAAATATAATAGATCACCTGGCCATGATTGCAGATATTGTTTTCAAAAATTGCACTATAATCCTCCTTAATAGCACCATCATAAACACCAAGTAAGTACTCTGGATGCTCTCAAATAAGATTTGTATCTTGTTCAAGGGATGTACTTTAGTCTTTGATAACCTCATATTATTAACTTAAATAGCCCTGTTTATAGTTATACCAATTACCATCAAGAGTCATTACAACACTGTTTACACTTTTTTTGTATCAATAGTAGACAACCAGGTTTTATCTGTGTGCATCATTTCGTGCTGTTCCTCTTGCAAAAAGACCAGAGTCTTAGCAATATAAACACAACACCCTTTTTATTAATTTTGAATGTTTACATTACCAGGTATTTGTGTGTACATTGCCAGTTATTTTAAGATATAGCAAAATTAGTAGTTGCTAGCAATATTAATTATTCTGCTCAAAAACATTGGAGCAACTTGCATTCCAACAAGACATATTTTGATACTCTAACAATGACAAATTTAGACACTTCACCAGCTCTTAGCTTTATTAAATTTAGTATCACACAATGAATTGCCCTTTCAACTATTAATGGGGATAATAGATACCCTGGGCTACTAAAACATTACTTAAATTTGACTCACATGAACACTAGTAACACTCTTGGCTGGCAAATTATGGATAATATTAGATTATATAATATGAGTACCAATTTGGTCTAATGGTTAAGGCACTAGGCTAGAAAGCAAAAGACCATGAGTTCAAATCCCACCTTAGCCATGAAAGTCAGCTGGGTGACCTTGGACCAATCACTCTCCCTCAGCCCAATCCATCTCACAGGGGGAGTTGTTGTGAGGATAATAGGAAGAAGAAGGTATGCTTGATGTGTTTGCTGCCTTGAGTCATCTGTAAAAATAATAAAGATGGGAAATAAATAAATAAATAAATAAATAAATAAATAAATAAATAAATAAATAACCACTCATGATATTCTTACAATATTTATAACATGCCAACACTGCTTTCCCATTGCCTGGGAATCACTTTTTTTGGGGGGGGGGGTGTTGTCACAAACTCCCCATGTTTTCTGATATCTGAAAAATAGGGTGAAATGATGATAGTAGGATATGCCTAACATTTCCCAGAATTCAGGAACAGGCATATGATTTCAATCTGTTTTTTAATTTCTATAGAACACATGCCAGAGACCTGACAATTTCTTTTTTAATATTAGTAGACATACAAATCAAGATTTTATTTCTCTTGCTTTGGCTGTAGTCTGTTTTTTGATATAGAATCTCTCAAGTATTACAGCTCTTGTAAAGTGATGACACTCTTATTAAGTGTTTATTCTCAAATGACTTATGCCATTCATTTCTGGGAAGGGCTGGGTAGCTCTACACCATATATCAGCAAGCTGCATTAAGTTACCTGGCATTACTTTAAGAAGATATATTTCACAACCTTTGTAAGAGTATGTGCTATAAATGTACAAGGACACCATCAATAGTCTTCTGAAAATTGTTTGCAGAAATGTATCATTAATGTAAACTAAATGGGTAAAGGTTAAGACAGCTTCAAGTCAAGCTGACACAACCATGTAGCTTTCTTAACAACAGTTGGTAAGTGGTTTGCTATTCTCTCTTCCCAGATCCCTTTGACTCCCTGGACAAACTCATAACTTTGATATTACTTGATAGTTTTTCATTCAAGTACTAGTCAGATTGAACTCTGCTTTAATTTACAACATATCATTTTATGTTGAGACTCTGATGTTAAACACATCTTCTAAATGCATTCTGATTGAATTTCCATCATTGTCAATATCCTTGCAATTGACCCTTTCTTTCTCTCTCTCTCTCTCTCTCTGCAATTCTGGTCTAATACATTGAGATCTATAAGCATAAGAATTTGGTTTATTCTTCTAAAGAAAGCATATCTCAAAGCCATTCTTTGACACTTCTTTTTGGGACTTTCTGCTATAATAATCGTAGTATCCACCCTTTTTATTTAAATGATTTTTGTAACAAAATAGTTTGAAAGACATCCATCAGGGTGAAGACAAACAACGAAAATGATATATTCTCTAGGGTGGATTAAATGAACATATTAATGATGACAATTTTATTTATTTATTAAATTTATCTGCTCCCCACCTTGCAGTCAAGCTACTTAAATTCTAAGATTCCTCTAATTTTGCTTCTCCTTTTCATCCAGAAAACTGTCAGATAGCATCTACCACTGAAGCAGTGATATATTGCTGTCTTTATATTGCTTTGTTTGAATCATGAAAGTTCAAAGATATTCTCAGCTTCCTGTTTGTCTTCTTATAACTAGACTACTCATCCAATTAATTGTTATTGCATCAAAGACTCATTTTTGTTTACAATGTTAACAAATCAAATCAAAAGGCTCATGTGTTGCTCTTCCCAAAATGAGAATAGAAGAAATATCTATTATCTGTTATATAAAATGGTAATGGATAGTTCTCCCTAAGGCTTAGCATTTCAGTATTTCAGTACTAAAACTCGTGGGTTTGTCATCTTTAATAGCAATAGCACTTAGTCTTATATACCACTTCACAGTGCTTTACAGCCCTCTCTAACTGGTTTACAGAGTCAGCCTCTTGCCCCCAACAATCTGGGTCCTAATTTTACTGACCTCAAAAGGTTAGAAAGCTGAGTCAACCTTGAGCCTGTTGAGATTCGAACTAACAAATTGCAGGCAGTCAGCAGAAGTAGCCTGCAGTACTGCATTCTAACCACTGCACCACTATGGCTAACAGTGCATCACTGGGAAATTCCCCCCCCTCAATCAAAGTACCTCAAAAGGGTTTAACTTGCAGAATGCTGCAACCCATACTTCTGAGAATTAAATTTTTGAAAGTTCTTGCTATTTTAGTTCCACTGCTCTGCTGCTGTGTTATGTAATCGTTATATAGAACCTAACCCTGACAACTTCTCACAAGTCAATGGGAAAGCCTGGAAAGCTTCCCCATTGACTTGTGAGAAAATCAATGGGAATCATGTGACTCAGGGGTGGGTTCCAGCAAGCACTATTGCTAGTTTGCTCATGGGCGCATTGTGCGCACATGCTTGATGCGTGCTATGTACGCATGCACAGTGCCATAAAAATTATTCTGTGCATGCACAGAAGCAAAAAACAAGATGGTGGTGGGACTTCCGGTTTGAGCAGTGGCTCCGATGGCGGCTCTTTTGAGCTCGCCGTCCCAGCCGCTCGTAAAGAGGCGTTTTAAAACA
>JAPKID020003621.1:0-12221 GCA_026931265.2 Tropidonophis doriae
TTTTTAGATTATGTTTTAGTACAGGGTTTTTGTGTTTAATTAGTTTTTAGATAGGGTTGTTTTTGTCTATTTGTATTGGTATTGTTTTAGTTTTTCCCTGTACACCGCCCCGAGTCCCTTCGGGGAGATGGGAGCAGCTTATAAATAAAACGAACTGAACTAAGTGCTATTGCTAACCAACTTTGAATCAAAAGATTATATTTGTTCTTTTATGCAACTTTTACTGCATTTGCCATTTGCAGCAAATAGCAACTCTGATTTCCTATTTGTTTGCAAAGGCATTAACAGCTTGAGGAAGAATCCTTTTTGGAGAGAATATAGAGAAAGAGGGAAAGGATTTCTTTGTGCATTCTTTATAGAACATGTAGATCAACTCCTGCATTGAACGAAGCAGGCTGGTAGCGATTCTAGGTTTCCTCATACAAAAGAACTATGTTTGCCTATGATGGCAAAAACTCGGGAGGGATCTGGTACTACCTTTCCTGCCTGAGAAATGTTATTAAAAGGCATTAGTTCATGAAACTAATAATAATTAGTTAACAAATTTTATTAAAAATGAGAAAGTGATACCAGATTCCTCATATTTAACCTTGCTCAAAGGCTGACAATGGAAGCACCAGATATTACTTCTAGAATGACTAATAAAATGAGTGGTACTGTGTATCTAAGCCAATTTCTCTTATTGTTCTTTTGGCTTTGTTTACTTTCACTACTTCTTTCTTTACATCTGCATCAGCTTGTCTAGGAAGAACATGCACAATCAATATGGTAGTATAATGAGAATGGCCACCCAGAGGAAAGGTTGGTAAAAGTCAGCAGAATTCAGTGAAGGGGAATAAGAGAATAGCCATTGGGAAAGCCAAGCAATGTTCGAAGAAAAGGAGGGCATAAATGTCTTTTGATGCAGCTAAATGACTGGCTCTCTCTTACCACCCTACTGGGGACTATAAAGAAAACATTTCTTCTTTTTTTGTTCAGTGCCTGCTTTCCTAGTTGCAGTTGACTTTGCACAGACTATACACTAAACAGTCAATACAGCTGCTAAGAGAATTAAGGGAATTTTGCCAAGTAAAACAGTACTGCCCCACAAAGCAATTTTGAGCAATCAGAAATGCCAATGTATGGCTTACATTTCAATAAGGTAGAAATTTGCTGAACGGATCCCAAACCAGTGTATTAAAATGGAAACAGTTGTTCATCATAATTTGTCAACCTCACTAGTTAGATGCACAAGGTAAGCATAAGGAAGGAAAGCATAAGGAAGCAACAGCCAATGACTTAAGAACCAGCCATCAATACCCCAATCAACAATTGAAAAGCCAACAGGCACCATATAAATACCACACACAGAAATAGTTCCCTGAGAATAGGCTCCAGCATGAGTCAGAAAGCTCGGAAGACAAAAACTTCTGGTCCCAGTGACTAACCCAAATTTGATCCTGCAACATTATTCTAGGACACATACATTCACTTTCACTTCTGAATTATTCTGTTTTTCTCCAAAACAAACCATTCAGTTCCATAGCCACCTGACTTTGCTTTTAGAACCAACAATGATAAACACTGTTAATTTAGCGTCTTTATTGCAAAGACGATGATAGAAGTGGATCTGTGCATATCTGTTTCTCGGAAGGGAAGAGTCTGCCTCCAGCAATGTCTACTCATTTTGTATGATGGGATAGCATTGGCATGCTCCTGATCCCATCGACCAAACTGTCTCATCTGATGGAACCCAGAAAGTGGTCTCAGCACCTGTCTTCTTGGTCTCAGCACCTGTCTTCTGGAACGTCACCCAGAGATTTGAATATTCTGCCCTTGTTGAAGGAATATTTAAAAATGTGATGTTTTCTCCAAGGGTTTGGGAGATGGTGGGCTTTGCATGGTGGCACTTTTTATTGATCTGTCCAAACATCATTTTCTTCTATGTTTATTATATCATGTTTGTACAATGTTAGTCTTCTATGCTGTCCAAAGTTGCCATGAAGTCAGACAGTGTTATCAATCTCCTAGGTACATAAATGAATATTCACACACACATGCACATGCACGCATGCACGCACACACACACACACACACAGCTGTCTTATGCAAAAAAAGAAAGTTAAGCTTATCTCTGTATTGCTTATTAAAGCGGCCTAAATTCCTGACTCTACTACTCATTCTGTCATTTTCTCACTTCATACAGTGGTGTTTGAGCACTAGATGACAGTTGTCAGAGCATGGATGTCATTATTCCTCTTAATTTAGCATTCTCTTATGCAAGAAATGATCCAGGGGCACAGTGGAGCACCATCTGTCACGTTTTGAAGTCAATTATCTGCCTTGATACCTTCTAGTTTGTTTGTTTTACTTTGCGGGATTCTCATCTTTCTTTGTATTTAGCATACAGAGATCCAGATACATATTTCAGAGGCAGAGAGTGAGCTATTTTATTGGTTATTTCTAGCTGAATCTGAGAAAAAAACATCCAGCTGCACACTATGCTTTTTTAATCTATAACAACAGTGAGTAATGATAATAAAAGAGCATACCCATTGCTCTGCTATCTTTTCCTATTACAAATTAATCAAAAGAAAATATGTTTTTTTAAAAAAAAAATGCCCAAGAGGCTACAAAATGGCACAGTATGGTAGGAGCTGCTGGTTCAGCACAAACAAAAAGCACTAACAGACCTAACAGCAGATTGAAAGCCATTGTAACAGCTTTGCTGGCCTCTCTAGGAAATTGCCTTTTTGCAATTTGTAACAGTTTGTCCTCACAGATGCGAAAGTAACTTTTGGTTTAACCCACTCTCCTTCTGAGGCAAATGGACCCACTCTCCTGAGGCAAACAGGCTACAGAGAAAGGCATATTAATTGGATAAGGATGCTTCACTACATTATGGCATTAATTCTTATGAATGGTGCTCCATATTGATGAGTGGTACAGTAAGCGAGGTTTAGAGAAATGTCTTTCTGCAGCACACAATTTCATCTCTATCAAATAGAGCAGTGATGGCAAACCTTATTTGGCTCGCATGCCAAAAGTGGGGGGAGCGCAGGGTTGGTCATGAGCAGGCGCGCCACATATGAGCGCGCTTCCCCCCTCTGGTTTGCTTGTAGGGTCATTTTTCATCCTCCGGAGCCTTCAAGGAAGCCTCCGGAGGGTGAAAAACGGTCTCAAAAGAAAGCTGAAGCCAGCTGGACATGCGCGCTGGAGTTGACAGGGCAACACCTCATGTGCCCTAACAAATGACTCCGCGTGCCACCTGTGCCATAGGTTCGCCATCAAGAACATAAAGCTCTACCACACACTGGTATGGATTGTCTTCAGATAGATGTGTAGCCTTCAATATTTGTGGCTTCCAATTTCTTTCCAGCTTCTCTTCTTTTTTTAAATCACGCAAAATATAAAATCAGACCATGATTGGTATTTTTTACATTCCTTTGAACACTTGCTGGTTCTCACAATCTTCAAACCTTACTTTGGGGTTATTTTGATGGAACTACATTTTCCACATAACATGCTTTTTTCTGGGTTTTTTTCTTCAAAACAATACAGAAAAACTATCAGAAAACATTCTGTTGCTTTTCTCAAATTTGGTGCTGTGTTCAGGAATCATTTTAGAAGCAAAGACTATGTGACAGAGACCTTATAGTAATAATTAAGATGTCCAGTTGCACCTTAGATATTGCTAAGTGTAAAACTAGCCCTCTACTTACAGTGTTTTCCCAAAATAAGCACTTGGCCTTATTTTCAGGGAGGTCTTATTATTTTTGAGGTGCAGGAAGCGGCAAGCGTGGTCACCTCATAGCTGTTGCTGTGTTGCAATATTTGTGGGGAGGGCTTATTTTTTGGGGAGGGCTTATTTTAGCGCATACGTTCCAAATCCTGATTGGGCTTATTATCTGGGGAGATCTTATTTTCGGGGAAACAGGGTGCACTTTAAGAAATCTCATTGTTTTCCATGACTAAGTCTAGATCTATCGAAAGCAGTTGTATTTTGATTACACTAAAACATTTAACAATAATTATTGTATAATCAAAATACAACTGTTTGCCTATATTGTCTTCCAGACATTTATATTTTGGGGCTTTATGGCCAAGTTAATGTAGATGTGGTTTTACTAATATTGCAAGTCTTTACCTCAGTTCAGAGGTTAATGATTTGGGATTGTGGCATCTGATGACCAGCTGGTGTTCATGGATCCTGTTTTTTAATTGACATGATGGATTATAATGAGAACATAATCAAAATACTCAAGGAGTGTCATCTGAAAAATTTGCAAACACTATAAAATATATAAAACTCCATGCGTATACAAGATTCTATGTGGACATATCTATCTCTCAATCTTTCCAAACTATTTTTGCAATACGTTCTTTAAAATACATATAAAACGCAGCCAATTTAAGGTGATTCTCTTAAATACTACTGGAAGGCTAATATTTGTTTATATAATTAACTATTAAAAAGGCACCAATTTTAAAAGTAAATATATGAAGGGCAGTTTCTTAATTCAGCAAAAATATTCTTCTTCAGATCATTAAACTCATTGCTAAATAAAACTTAGCAATAAACTTTAATGTGGCAGCAGAAGAGAGAGAAAAATTCAAAGAAGTATGCTAATAAGCGTGTTTAAGCAAATAGGAAGGAATGGCAAGGAAATATGACATATAGCTCATAATAGCACAACAGACATTTTAATCCTTAACTAATTCCATTTTTTGTAGCAATGATATGGCTGAATGAGAGCAGATGCAGAAGTGTTATTCTCTGTTTTTCCATTCCAAAAGCTACCCAGCACATTTGAAGAGCAATGGCTCCTCTGAGATTACAGGACCTTAAATTAACTGTCTTGGTAAAAGAAGAGGCAACAAAAATAATTCTTTAGAAATGTTTTCTCCATCATTATTTATTCAAGAAAAAGGGTAAGAATGGTTTGCCTGTAAGTAAAATGTTGGCTCACTTGTAGTTTCAACCTATAATTTATATGTTCTCTGATGTGCATGCACCCACCCACCACCTCTAATTCCTTGCTAGTTCTTATCTAGGCAAACCGTTATTCCTGAAATCTACAGGGACTATGCAAAGAGCTATATTTAAAATGTAGAACAAAGCATAACTTTCCTCAACTAGGCTGAACTGCAATTCATACACTGGTTAAATTATGCAGTACAGCCAGATTAAACCAGTTTAAAGAAGACTAGCTTAGTACACAGAGAAATACTAACTGACCAGTTGTTCTGCCGTTTTCTGTAAATCCATTGTATGAGCATAGATCAGGGGTGTCCAACTCAAGGCCTGGGGGTCAGATTTGGCCTGTGGGGTGCTTAGAATTGGCCCAAAGAACAACCCTGGAAATGGCGAAGGACTGGTCCGCAGGGCCTCTGCTAGCAAAAATGGAGTTCGCGGGGGCTGCATGCAGCCCTCCTGTTTTTGCTGGCAAAGGGTTGTAAGGAGGCCATCACAACTGAAATCTGAGCTCACAAGTGCCAAGGGCAACACTCCCAAGCTCCATTTTTGCTGGCAGAGGATTCTAGGAGGCCACTGCAGCTGAAAATGGAGCTTGGGAGCCCATTTCACCAATAGAGTGCTTGGGCCACTACAGCCACCCCTGACCTGAGTGACGTTGAGCTAGACAAGCCCATCCTGATCAAACCCACTCCTCCCCCTCAGGTCAAACACAACTCTGATTTGGCCCTCAATGAAATCGAGTTTGACACCCATGGCATAGACTGTTGGTCTGATGTTAATCTTGCCCTTCATGTATGCTCATCTGGGTGCTGATTACTGATTGTGTCTAATGATGGCTAATTTGTCAGAGTGCCAGGCTTTAAGAAATTTCTTAATATTTTTGAACTTGACTTGGTCTAGGATAGAATTGTAATAGAATTATATTAACTGGTTGAATATTATCCAAAAAAAATACAGTGTACCTCTGAACAGTGTACTTCCTAGCCATGTGTCCTAGAGCAGCCTTTCCTTTCCTGGTGTTTTTCAGAAGTGCATGTATTATTTTGAAGTAATACTTCAGAAGAGCCAGTTGATGCAAATTGTGATTGTCCAGAAGATCATGTCATGGATGAAATCCACTGTGAGCTGGAAGCTGGATGGTCAGACTCCAATGAATGTGAGAGGTGGAGGTGTGCAGCCTTACCTGGGATTAATTAGGAAGAGTTCTCTGCCTCCTTTGCTTGTGGTTTTGACCCTCTTGGTTGGTTAATGCAATCAAGAAGAGTGCAGGAAACTGTTGTAAACACTCCTTTGCAGGAGAGGGTGATGCCAGCAGACTTTAAAAAGAAATGATGGCTAGCTAGAAAAGGCAGCACACATTGTCAGGATAATTTGCATTTCAGTATTTTTAGGGATTTTCAGTATTTCTCTTGTGAAATTTATATGCGGTCAAGAAGCAATAGTGAGATCTGGACACGGAACCATTGAGTGGTTCAAAATTGAGAAAGGGATCCAGCAATACTGTATACTGTTGCCCTGCCTATTTAACCTATATGCAGAGCACATCATAAGAAAGGTGGGGTTAGATGAATTGCAAATTGGAATTAAGATTGCCGGGAAAAATATTAGCAACCTCAGATATGCAGATGATACCATTCTAATGACAGAAAGTGAAGAGGAACTAAAGAGTCTCTTGATGGGGGTGAAGGAGGAGAGTGCAACAGTAGTCTTGAAACTCAACATTAAGAAAACTGAGCATGGCGTCCAGCCCTCACAATTCCTGGCAAATAGATGGGGAAGAAATGGAGGTAGTGAGAGATTTTATTTTTCTGGGCTCCAAGATCACTGCAGAGGAGGACTGCAGCCAAGAAATTTTTAAAATGCTTGCTCCTGGGGAGGAAATCTATGTCAAACCTAGACAGCATACTAAAAAGCAGAGACATCACCCTGCCAACAAAACTGTGTTTTCCCAGTTGCAATGTATGGCTGTGAAGGTTGGACGGAAGGAAGGCTAAGCACCAAAGAATTGAGGCGTTTGAACTATGGTGCTGGAGAAGACTCCTGTGAATCCCTTGGACTGCAAGGCGATCAAACCGCTCAGTCCTAGAGATCAATTTTGACTGTTCCTTAGAAGGCCAGATCCTGAAGATGAAAGTCAAATACTTTGGCTAATGAGAAGGAAGGAGTCACTAGAGAAGAGCCTAATGCTGAGAAATATTGAGGGCAAAAGAAGAAGGGGATGATAGAGAATGAAGTGGCTGGATGGAGTCACCAAAGCAGTAGGTGTGAGCTTAAATGGACTCCAGGGGATAATAGAGGACAGAAAGGCCTGGAGGAACATTGTCCATGGGGTTGTGATGGGTCGGACATGACCTCGTAACCAACAACATTTTTAGGTTTGGCCAAACAGGCAAATGTAATTTAACTTCAATGCTTATTAAATACTCAAACAGGACATGATCCAAAAAAGCATTGGGCTTAATAGATGCAAGAATTGATCTGATTTCCTAAAATATAGGAAAGCTTTCAGCTTTTCTGCTACTGGGTTTAATTTTCTAGTGCTGAACTGGCAGGCTGAACACTGCCAGTTCAGCAATGCTAAACTAGAGTTTCTTAATCTCCTTCAAAATAAAAGGATTGTGTGTCTTACTTTCAATAAAAAATACATGTTTTTCAAGTTTCTTTACATATTGCTTGAAGTTTAAAACTCCATGTAAAAATTCTTTTTTTTTGCTACATAAATGAAAATTCATATACATTTTTATATCTATTTTTCTCATCTACTGCATATTTATTATACGCATTCTTACTGTATGCATGTCTTTGCTATATTTTGTTGTTTGTGTGTATCACATGTTGACTTGAGAACTGTAATACGGGACAAAGTTAAAAGTACGATGCTTCCTCCCAAATTTCAATTGCATTTTAAGTCACATGGTGGTCTGGGAACAATGAATTTGGTTGATATAAATTAAAATGCCATCTTGATAAACTTTGATCCCAATTCTTATGCTTAATAAATTATTATGGGTTCACCAGACAAATGAAGCTCTTTTAGAATAAGGAATTAAGTCAATATTCAGCTTTTGGTGGTTCACAACAATCATTTTCCTTAATATCTTGCTAGACTGCTATATTTCAGACATGTGTAAATACTGTTCCAAACAACATCTTTTATTGTTATCAGAAATGTTAAGAACAACTGACACTGATGTGCAAATCCCAAACAGAATAGATTAAATCAGGATAATTTCATAGAATATCCATGTTAATCTGGCTTTGATCATACAAAGAAGGATACATATGGAAGTATGCTTTAAATAAAACGTGTAGAACATGAATTCCAAGATCAGTGAGAAGCCTCCAGTCTGGAAGGTCTCCTTAGAGACCTTCAAAAGTTGCCTCTGAATTATAAATACAGTTCTATGTAATGGGAAAATCACTAACTATGATTAACAATGAAGAGTAATCCTATGAACTACATCCAATTAATTTATTTTTCACCAAATCCAAATTCAATTATGCATTATAAACATATAAATATATGTTTATATACATAATGAAAGGTAAATAAAACTATCACATTTTTGTTTGGCCTGAGTTTAATTCTATCCTCCTTGTTGCATGCAGTTTCCAACAACCTATCAGATGTTTTTGCACGTTTTAGCTTTAACATATTGTTGTTCAAAAATTGAGACACAATTTATAGGATGAAATTGAAATAGAAAAGCAAGTGTGAAGAAAGTATTCATAATACAGTATTGCTTTTTCTAAATCCATCACATCCTGAATCTGTGTTTCTATATTAGTGTTTCCAAAGTGAACTTAGAAGCGATTCCCTTTGGAGTTAAAAACAAACACAGTGATAAATAAATAACACAGGATGTGAATTTAGATTATGCAAAATGAGATTATTTTTTTAAAAAAAACTTGAAAAGTAAGCATCTCAAAACATTCCACTAGTATGGCTTTTGAGGCCTGCCCAAAGCTACAGTCCAAGCAAAAGACTGAACTACATTTGCAGCCATTTATTCTTTGTGCTTTGCTTGCTCCATGGGCCCTTGTCCTGCATTTCCTGTAAACAGGGAACACTTCCTCCCCAGAGATGACCCGACAATGAATCAGCAACCTCTGATGTTGGAATGCACCACACCCAGAACCCCCACACAACTAGAAGGTACAATTGGTGCTTGATCATATATAATAGCTCAGTAGAACTCAACTGTGCCTTTTGTAGCCTTCCAGATACTGTATCAGGGTCTGTCAGTGTTTAAGAGCAACTATTGCTGGAAACATGACCCAACCTTTTGTCTAATGAAACAAAAGAGAAAACATGAGAGTAACACTTGTTTGCGTTACTCTCATGTCTCATATGCTTCAGTTTTGCTCCCCCACCCCCAACAGTCTTATCTCCAACATTATTGTGGCAAAACCCAATTCTCTAGCATGGCACAATAGTGCCCTCTAAAGCATTTGGTAAGCTGCTGAGAGAGGCTAGCTGGATGGAGTTCATCTTCAATTTCCCAAAGAAAGACTGCCCTCTATAAATATTTTTAAAATTAAGAATATTTTAAAGTAGAGAATACTGTTGTCATTCAGTCAGGTGGGAAGGATTTCTGGTCACTAGAAAATTATCTGGGGAGTCTTTACCTTCAGATGTGTGGGTTTCAACTCAGGAATTCTGGGACACATCTTAAAACTATCAAGGTTGAGACACACTAGTCTAGGTAACTGCATGAATTGAGAAATGGGACATTTTCACTGAGTGCAGCAATAATCACCTTTCCTAAAAGAGTTGGCTTTTGTTTATTTTCCATAGCTGGTAAAACTGAGGAAGATGTTCAAAAAGACAAAGATGTAGAAAGGAAGACCTACTTAACAACACCCAAACACCAGACACATAGAATCACTCCCTAATAATCTCCCCTCCACAAACTCTATCTGTAAGGTGTAAGATACGCTGTTATCTCAGATATTATGCAAGCAATTAGGCACTAGGCAGCTGATAAGCATTTCATTAGGACATCTGTATCTGTGCCTTCCCTTATTGTTCTTTTCTTAATAGCCTCCCTTTCATATATAGACATTTGATTAAGTTTTAAAAAAATCTTTTCCCATATGCAAGATTTTATAAACAAACAATTACTCCTTGAACTTCAGGTTTGGCACAATCTTTGTTAAATTCATTTTGTTTGGTGTACAGAAAGAACCCAAATACTCACACACACTCTCCCTACCTCCCCCCCTCTCTTTCTCTCTCTCTGCAACTCAATATTATTTTTTTAAAAAAACTGGAATGAGTTCACAATAAGCCACTTTTACAGGTAAATGTTTAAAGACTGCATATCCACTCGAGAACCTGGGAGGCAAAATTCATTTAAACATGCATCTTTTTTAGTTTTAATTTATTGAGAAGTACAAGAAGAACACAACTGGTTTTTGCACTTTTTTTTTTGCAAAAACTGATAAACAATGCATATAATAGTGGAAATTGTACATAAAACAAATAGGTCAGATTAGCCTTTGAGTGATCTGCAAAGATTGAGCCTTAAAAGTGAATGGTTCTAGGCAAAAAAGGAAAAAAGAACAGCAATACCAGGACAAAAACTAAATAAAACTAATCTGAAATTAAATTAGATGCAAGTATCAAATGCATGTGCTCACTAATGGTGTGAATAACAACTTTTCTGTCATATTCAGTATTTCTATTGGTCAGCCACCTCTTGGGGGAACTCTGGGATCACTTCCAAAGTTTTGGATGGCTTCCCTAAAGATCATAACTCCTCACATTAGAAAAAGTATAGATAGATTCCAGAGAGAATTACAGGATGCTGAGGCTGATAATATCCAGTTCCCTCATACAGAAGCTGTTTTGCCAGATTACAAAAATTCAGTCAACATTTATGATCTACTTTCTGAGACAATTTTCTGTACTTCCTGTAGGCAACAAATAACATGATGATTTAACTAAATGTAACTTCTGGTTGTTGTTTTCCAGAAATATTGGTTGGATACTTTCCCTGCTATTTGCCAAAGGTAGAAGGAAGTGTCTGGAAACATTACAGAAAATTGTTTAACCACTATGGATCTTTCCCTGTCCTTAGTTTTACATCTGATTCCTTACATATTACCATTGGTTCTACTGCTTTTTATACAAATAAACATGCTGCACAAATGAAATTTGTCTAGTTATACAGGTAGTCCACGACTCATCGTTTTCACCTTACTCAAAGGAAGAACGAGAAAAATGTTTCAAACTGTCTACAACAGGGCTGTCAAACTCCTGACCTGCAGGCTGAATGAGTCATGTGCTGGATACACCCATGCCTGGCTTACCGTAGGAGAAAAAAGTCCCAATACATCACATGATGCCACCGTAACAACATGAGTTTGACAATCCTGGTTTACAATAAAGTAGGATAATTCAGGAATCCTGGTTTAGAGTTATATGGCAACACAGCTTATCATTTCAATTATTATACAATGTCAGAGCATGCTATTAGTAGAATAATTTATTGATTCATTCTGCCATTATGTTGCTATTATAGATAGATAAATCTCTATGGAGTTAGGGTCAGGGCGTCAGGTCTGGATCTCTTGCGACTGTATTAGGATTCAAGGCTAATTCCTCTCTTGAAACCTCCCAATGCATAGATGGAAAACTGGAAAACTGGAAAACACATCTAGGCTCGCAAATGTTGCGTACACCTAATCACATATTTTAATTGTGCTAAGGAACTATCCATCTTTTTGCTATATTCTTTCCATTATTATTAATGCTTCTGTATTTGTTTCCCAGATTCCAAATTTCGTTGTGTTCTTCAATGGTTTAAGGTTTGGGGTCAAAATATTTGGATGACAATCAACCAATTCAAAGTAGATAGATTTTTTTTAAAAAAAAGATGATTATAATTTGCATTGGAAAATTTAAATTTCCTCAACTGAGAAAAGGCCTTTTGTACAGTATATAAAGCTGGACTTGTAGCTACAAATTATACATCCACTTCTCATTTATTAGCCCTCCTCAATTATCAAATAAATCTGCTGTAACAAATACTACGTCTAAGACAATATGCCCACACCAGATGATTCTAGCAGGAAATTGTGGTGAGTGACATGTCTGACTAAAGAAACCAAACATCTGCTTATGTTGCTTGTTATTCCCTCCCTTTATTAGAATCAGCAGAACTAACGTTCTTATAAAATTAGATAGATAGGTAGGTAGGTAGGTAGGTAGGTAGGTAGGTAGGTAGGTAGGTAGATAGATAGATAGATAGATAGATAG
>JAPKID020003622.1:359-12221 GCA_026931265.2 Tropidonophis doriae
AGAGAGAGAGAGAGAGAGAGAGAGAGAGAGAGAGAGAGAGAGAGAGAGAGCGAGAGAGAGAAAAGGGGCCGAAAACTAAAGGACGGATCGCTGGCTGGAACCCCAACGTGGCAAGTAGTCGCGATCCTCTTCGCAACCCTGCTAGGGGGAAATGCGCGCAGGCAGGCAAGCGAGCGGTTTCTTGCAGCGCTCCTCAAGCGGCTCACAGGCTTAGACCGCCAACCGGGCACGCAACCGAGGTTGTCCCGGGCGAGGAACCCAGAAGTGAGGAGGAATCGCCTCAGCCAAAGCGCAGCGTTTTCAGGGCGCGCAGCGGCTTCCGGCAATCGGCGACCGCGGCCCCTTTAAGCGTGGAAAGGCTCGCCTCCTCTGCGCAGGCGGCGCCGCAAGTGGGATGCGCCGCCGGGAGGCGGGCAAAGGAAAGAGGAAGCGGAAGGCTTCGGGGGAGGCCTAAATCCGGCGTGAACATCCTCGGGAATGACCTGAGATGCCTTAGCCCTTTGCAGCCCTCTGCTCCCTCTCGGCGGGGAGCTGGGCTACAGCGGAGGCTTGGCAACATGAACCGGGTCCAGCTGAAGCGCTCTGCGATCCTGAAAATGGCCCTGGGCGGTGCGTCGGAGCCGCTTCTCCAGCAGGAGGAGGAGGAGGAGGAAGAGGAAGATAGCGAGAGCAGCAGCAGCAGCAAGGAGCCCCCATTCCTCTTGCGGGCCGCCCGGATCGCCGTCGTGGTCTGCCTCTATTGGTTCATTTCTATCACCATGGTCTTCCTCAACAAGTATTTGCTGGGCAGCCCGTCGCTGCGCCTGGATGCGCCGCTCTTCGTCACTTTCTACCAGTGCCTTGTCACCGTCCTTATTTGCAAGCTGCTCAGCCTGCTGGCCTCCTGCTGCCCGGGCGGCTTCGTGGACTTTCCCTCCATCCGGATGGACCTCAAGGTCTCCCGCAGCATCCTGCCCCTTTCCCTTGTCTTCATTGGCATGATCACCTTCAACAACCTGTGCCTCAAATTCGTTGGCGTGGCCTTCTACAACGTGGGCCGCTCCCTCACCACTGTGTTCAATGTGCTCCTCTCTTACTTGCTCCTGAAGCAAACCACATCCTTGTACGCCCTTCTTTCATGTGGGATTATCATTGGTGAGTGGAGCCTTCCCAATGGCCCCAGCGAAGCAACCCAGTGGCTGCCACTTTCCCCAGCATGTGGCTTCCTCTTCCATTATCCTCAACCAGCCTCACCACTGCTTGGGAATGATGGAAGTTGACATTGTGCACCATGTATTGTGTGCAAAGATGTATTCATTGGGGAATAAGTCGGTTAGAATTCAGTGAGATTTATGCAAGAAAACAAGTCTCAAATGCATCATGGGGCAGAGGAATCTTAATGGCTTGCTTGCAGGATTTCAGTTTAACTGTAGCAACTATAGAGAGACTGCTAATATTCGAAAGCTGTTTACGCCTTATTTTGATTGGTTATCATGGTGTACAACTCGTGGCAGTCAGTAGAGATTGGGCTTTTTGCATTACCATTCTTGATTTAATAACTCTTTTTCTTGCAATCCTTGTCTAAAGTTTGCCAAAATCTACTCTAAAGAGCATCTTAGTATCTTTAGAATAGATAATAAGAGCCACATCCAGAGTAGCTCTAAAAAGAACAATGCAATCCTATAGAATCTTAGATAGAACCTATCAGATCTCCATTACTCATTGTGAGTGTAGGAGAATGGGGATGCTTGTTAATTAAACATATGGAAAAGGCAAGGCTACACCTTTGTGTACAATAACAAGGCCATAATAAAAGGGGGAGTTTATGTTCCCAACTTACAGGACAAAAAACAGGGTTAGATATTCTGGTAAATCTTTCTTGCTCAATAATGCTTGGAATTAAACTAATATAACATGTTTTGTTCATTAATATCAGGTGGAAGGGAATTTGATAGAATTGATTCTATTCTAACTTATATTAGTTTGCTTAAGCTTGCTAACTATCAATATACAATCTAGTGTGGAGCTGGAGATAATTTTTATAATCTATGCTGGATATTATAAAGTTTCACTTTTGTAAAGATAGCATACAGCTGTTATGTCTGTGGAAATTCTCAGTCATCCAGGTCATAGTTGTCCCAAAGGTGCTTTTTCAAGAGGAAACTGGACTTTGTTTTTCTCTGAAGACATTTTGCTCTGCGCTAAAGAGCTTCTTGGATGAGAAGCGAAAACAAAGTCCAGTTGCTTCTTGAAAAAGTAGCTTCAGGATACAGCTAATATGGTTATAGTAACAAGTTTTAAAACTTAGACATTCTTTGACAGAAGATTATGGAGTGATTAATGAATAGCGATTCAATCTCAGTAAGAGATTTCAGCTCAGGCACTAATTAATATTCAGATGGGAAATATTGGGAAATTCCAGGGTTGTAGACTAGGCTGGAATTTTTTTTAATACACCAAGAGTATTAAGAATAGGCTGGTTGGAGAAATCTGGGAGTTGAATCCATACTTCTTCAAGTAGCCGAGGATGAAAAAAAATAGTTATTATATCTGAAGTTTTAAAAATTTCCAAATTGTTTTATTTTACATAGGTATGAGGCTTGCCTCCTGCTTTTTATAGTTCAATCAGTATATTTTCCATCTCTTTTACCTTGCAGGTGGCTTCTGGCTTGGGATAGATCAAGAGGGAGCAGAAGGCACTCTGTCCTGGGCAGGCATCATTTTTGGGATACTTGCCAGTCTGTGTGTCTCACTAAATGCTATTTACACTAAAAAAGTTCTTCCTGCTGTGGACGGCAGCATCTGGCGTCTGACTTTCTATAACAATATCAATGCTTGTGTCTTGTTTTTGCCCCTTTTGTTGTTCACCAATGAGTTCTTCACACTATACCACTTTGATAAATTGGGAAGCATCCATTTCTGGGGCATGATGACTCTAAGCGGGATATTTGGCTTTGCTATCGGCTATGTGACCGGACTTCAGATCAAATATACCAGCCCCCTTACGCATAATGTTTCTGGGACTGCCAAAGCCTGTGCCCAGACAGTGTTAGCTGTCTGCTATTATGAACAAACTAAGAGCTTTTTATGGTGGGCTAGTAACATGATGGTTCTAGCAGGCTCTTTTGCATATACCTGGGTAAAAGGGTTGGAGATGAAGAAGGTACAGGTAGAACCTCTTCCAAAAGCAAATGAAAAAAATGACAATCTGGTCTGAATTCATCAGTCTTGCATTTCACTCAAGGAATAAGGTTTAACTAGCAAGAGATAGCTTAATGTTTCCAGGCAAGCATAGCCTGTGATTACCCACGTACAAAATACAAGGTGGGCAGAGATTTCCAATGTACTGTACATTGGATTATTTGTTACAATAATGGCTGGAAAAGGATAATTTTTTACAAGTGATTTTCTTTTGCAAACACCTTCTCTTTAGTAAAGGTGAGGAGGGAGGTGTTCTGTTAAAAACAACTTTCAGCAAGTAGGAATAGCTGGGTCCTTGCTCTACTTGCTTGAAGTTATATGTGTCTTCTGTAGATATATTTCTCTTTGTCTCCTCACACATCACACTCCAGGGTGCTTCCTGGAGGGTCAGAACAGTTCTCTTAGACTGCTGGCTCTCCTACCCTTATGGGGCAAACAAGTTGCAAAAAATACAGACTTGCAATTTGCCTGGCGAAAAGGTAATCCCAGTGCCGGGATTCTCACACATTTTTCTGCCAGTGCTTCTCAGCACATTTATCATTCCTCTGGAAAGCCTAATTGGAAAGGAACTGAACTAAAGAAAATAGGAAAGGGCATTGAAAGGTCCCGTTTGGTTTCTTCTAGATCTAAATGTCTTTAGGTAGTCAACTATTTTTCCCAGCACTGTTGAAGAAACAATGGTAATTAATGGACTCTTACAAAGTTAAAGTATCGGCATGTTCTTGCTCTTAAAGCTCATTTTGTGGGTGAGTGCATTCGCTTTTGATATGCATTCTCCTTATTGAGAGGACCTTCTTGGCTTCAGGAGCCAGACTTCATTGGAATGTATAATTCCATTTGCCTTTGACCTTTGCTAGTGTCCTTACCTTGTTCTCACTTTCCTAATTTTGTGTTGGGAAGCGTAGATCCCCATTGTAGATCTGAAACTGATAAATGTGTTTAATAAAGTGTTGATTTGTTATTTTCAGAATGGCTCTTTGCTTTGTTTGCAACAGTAGAAATGATAGGGAAATGGAGCAGAGGGCACTGATAAATATATTGCCTCCTGACTCACAGGCAAAATACTTTAAAATCAATCCCGAAGGAGAATTAGTTAAAGAGGTTATTGTCCTTATAGAGTGTTTAAAATTTTTCTGGATCCATCAGGTTAGTCACTGTGCTACGAAGCCTCTGGGCTTAATGGCCATTCAATAATTTCTGGATCGTGACGCCCTACGCACAGTCACGCAAGCTCTTGTCATTTCCCGCCTAGACTACTGCAATGCACTCTACATGGGACTCACCTTGAGGTGCACCCGGAGGCTCCAGTTAGTGCAGAATGAGGTCGCACGGGGGATCTTGGGAGCACCAAGACACCCCCGTATAACACCTCTCCTGCGCGAGCTGCACTGGCTACCTGTGGCCTTCTGGGTGCGCTTCAAGGTTTTGGTGACCATCTTTAAAACACTCCATGGCATGGGTCCTGGTTATTTGCAGAACCGCCTCCTGCCACATACCTCCATTCGACCTGTCTGCTCCCACAGGGAGGGCCGCCTCAGGGTGCCGTCCACTGGACAATGCCGGCTGGCGACTCCCAGGGGAAGAGCCTCCTCTGTGGCGGGTCCTGCTCCCCGACCTCCGCACAGTCATGGACCTTCGCCTCTTCCGTCGAGCATTAAAGACCTATTTTTTTCATGCGGCTGGCCTGGCGTAGTTTGTTTTTACCATTGTTTTAATAGGTTCTTAAATTATTTTAGCACGGATTAAATTTATTTAATTTTAAATCTATTCAACTGATTGTATTTATATGTATTTTATCTTTTTTATCATTTCTGTGCACCGCCCTGAGTCCCAAATCGGGAAAGAGAGCAGTATAATAATCATAATAATAATAATAATAACAACAATAATAATAATAATAATAAACTCCCTTTATTTCCTTAACCTATGATGGCTTGGATAAACACAAAGGCAAACATAAATACATATAATCCTCAACTTAATAATGGTCACAGGTTGTGCAGATCATAAAGCGGATCACCAAGTGACCACAACTAATTTTATGATCTTTTTTGAATCAGTCAATAAGCAGGCCCAATCAATTGTATTTTTTTCTGCTGGAAGCCAAAAGTCAATGTATATTTCTGGCAACAACAAAAAAGTTGTAAATTGTGATCATTTGACTACAGGATGCTACAAATGGCTACAAATGTTGCCAAGTGGCCAAAATGTGATCACGTGACCACTGGAGATGGCAGCCATTATAACTTTGAAACCAAGTTATAAGTAGCTCTGGCGAGATGGTGTAACTTTGAACAGTCACTAAGAAATTGGTTGAAAGTTCAGAACTACCTGTACCTCAAAGCAGAAGATTCATCCTAAAGCAGGGGTCTCCAACCTTTGCAACTTTAAGTCTGAAGGACTTCAGCTCCCAGAATTGCTGGCTGGAGAAGTCTGGGAGCTGAAGTTCTTCAGACTTAAAGTTGCAAAGGTTGGAGACCCCTGGGCTAGCCCATCCAAAAGAAGACGTGAGGGAGACTATCGTCCAGTATTTGAAGGGCTCTCACAGAGAAGAGGGCACTGACTTATTCTCAGAGCAGAGGTCCTCAATCCCTGTTAGAATGGGCCTCCAACAGGAGTATCAAACTCACGTCATCATGGTAACATCACGTTGACAAATCAGGACGTTTTCTCCTTTCTAGCCAAACCAGGTGTGAGTATGGCCAGCTTGTGTGATGCATCCGGCCCATTTGGGAAGGGAATTTGACACCCTGGTCGATGACAATTCGCTGTGGCCAACTTGGCATGGCCAACTCACCGCCAGACAATTCATTGTGGGACAAAAGTTACGGTAATATCAAAGAAATGGTGGAATACTGTGGAAGCGTTTAAGAAAGGGTGGAAGGAGAGGCAGAATGAAATGTGAATGGCCAAAATTAATTTTTTTTTTAATTTTTCAATAACCTTCTATTTCCGACCCTGTTCTTTTTGTATTTTGTCTGTTCAGCCTGGGTGTAATTAATTGTCGTTCCCCACCCCCCAAAAGAGACGCGGGTCCTTCTGCCCACCAGCTTCATTACTGGTGCACAGAAGGACCACCAGCTGCAGTATTTCGTGTGTGGCTCACGGGGTTTATCAACAGGAGAACAATACTTGCGGAGTTGGTTTTTTTTCTCATTGTCAATAGCAACCATTGGCATTTTGCTTGCAATTGATGCGTTGAACGGAGACTACCATCATCCAGAGGGTCCCGGAGGAAGAGGGCAGGGGGGCAAATGGCAGCCACGCTAACACGGTTCGAAGCCCTCCCTGCCCACTTTATGCGTGCCACACTGCCTGCTCTCGTGTCACCTGTGCAAACAATCCAGTTGATTTAGGGAAGCAACATACCATAGGACTTGGGTTTACTTCTGCGCTCAGCGGCTGGCAGGAGATGTGAGTCCTGTCAATCTTTCAGAGATCAGCGTCCAAATTAAGCACTGAAGCAGCCTTAAGTGAAGCAGATTTTTTTTTAAAAAAAACACAAGTATTTTCCAGCTGATTGATTTTATCACTTTGGATGAGGCATCCTTGTTGTGAATGAGCTCTATATTTGTGGGCAAATGACAAACCACACGTCCTGCTGTTTTCTTTCTCTTGCCTGTGGTTTTCCTTCTGGGCCTACATTTGTAGACGGAGGAGCAGTGGCTAGAATGCGGTATTGCAGGTCAATTCTGCCGACTGCCAGCAGTTCGATCCTGACCGGCTCAAGGTTGACTCAGCCTTCCATCCTTCCGAGGTGGGTAAAATAAGGACCCAGATTGTTGTGGGGCAAATAGGCTGACTCTGTAAACCGCTTAGAGAGGGCTGTAAAAGCACTACGAAGCTGTATATAAATCTAAGTAAACAGTAACAGAGTTGGAAGGGACCTTGGAGCTCATCTAGTCCAGCCCCCTGATCACGCAGGAGACTTGTGCTAGGGATTCAAACAGCCAAACTGCCAACCTTTCTGATCGACAAGTTCAGTGTCTTAGCCACTGAGCCACCTGGTTAGGCTATTGCTATGACAGATCAGGATCAAAGCTGTTTGATATCATTTTTGTTCTGTTTCTTTACTTCAACTTCCTTGGGCCTCTTTGGATATGAAATGTGTTATAAAGTGGTATAAAATGTGTAAAGATGGGATAAAATGAGGGATAGCGTTTCACCTTTGGTGCATTCATATTGTTGCATTGTTTTTAACATTGTGAACTGCCCAAAGTCACCTTGAGGTTGAGATGGGTAGCAAATAAATTTAAGAAATCCAGTGGTGCCTCACTAATTATGAGAATAGAATAGAATAGAATAGAATAGAATAGAATAGAATCTGGAATGGAATGGAATGGAATGGAATAGAAGATGGAATGGAATGGAATGGAATGGAATGGAATGGAATGGAATAGAATAGAATAGAATAGAATCTGGAATGGAATGGAATAGAATATGAAATGGAACGGAACAGAACAGAACAGAATAGAATATGAAACGGAATGGAATGGAATATGAAATGGAATGGAATAGAATAGAATTTGGAATAGAATAGAATAGACTATGGAATGGAATGGAATGGAATGGAATGGAATGGAATGGAATAGAATAGAATAGAATAGAATAGTTGGAAGGGACCTTGGAGGTCTTGTAGTCCAACCCCCTGCTAAGGCAGGAAACCTAACAATAGGAGTGAATCATGTTGCTGGTAGTTTCTGAATGATCTGCTTTTTACGTGAATGCTTTTGCCATTCGCTTCAACGAAATAGGTCATTTGTTTTAAAGGGTGCATTGCTGGCTTGATTGTATATTCTTATAATTATGAGTCATTGTTGCACTTGCTGCTACCCAAATACTGTGATTAATATTTCTTTACTCACTTGCAAATAAACAAGGTTTCTTGAGGATGGGCAACGCGGGAGCAAAACGGAAAGTTTATTTCTGAGTGCAAAGAACCAGCGTCTTTGCTGTCATGCCGTAACTCAAAATCACGTTACGTTGCCACATTCTCCTGGTGTCTCTGTTTTGAGCAGCGCTCAAAAGAGTTCCCGCTTCAGAAGCCAACGCCTAGTGGGCTCTTCTACCAGGATAAATATATTCCCACCGTGAGCTGTGCCACCTGCTCAGCGGCTTCTGCAGGGGTGTCCAGAGAGACAAAGTGTTATCTGCAGCAGTCAGTTAGCCACCTCTCTGATCTTCATGCCCTGCTATGATCAAATTGTACTTCCCAGCAAGAAAGGACAAAAATGATGGAGACTGAACAAAACTCACCAGAGTGGCTCAGTGGCTAAGATCCTAAGCTTGTTGATCAGAAGGTCGGCAGTTCAGCGGTTCGAATCCCTAGCATTGTAGTTCCCGCTACTTATCCCAGCTGCTGTAGACTATATTCAGATTTTTTTTAAGATTTAAAGAGGTCTAGGTGGCTTAGTGGCTAAGATGCTGAGCTTGTCGATCAAAAAGGTCAGCAGTTTGGCGGTTTGAATCCCTAGCACCGCGTAATGGGGTGAGCTCCCATTACTTGTCTCAGCTTCTGCCAACCTAGCAGTTCGAAAGCACGTAAAAAATGCAAGGAGAAAAATAGGAACCACCTTTGGTGGGAAGGGAACAGCGTTCTATGTGCCTTCGGTGTTTAGTCATGCCAGCCACATGACCACAGAGACGTCTTTGGACAGTGGCTTTGAAACGGAGATGAGCACCGCCCCTTAGAACCGAAAACAACTAGCACACATGTGCAGGGGAATCTTTATCTTACCACTGTTGGGTCTCATGTCCCTTGCGATTCTATTTCTTTCAATAGTTCTATCATCATAAGAAGTAAAGGTGTATTTGAATCAAGCTTTCTGTGACGTAACCATGTTCATTTATTGACTTTTGGAGTGGTTTGCTAGTCCTTCCCTGGCATGCTTTGAACTTCCTAATCTTGTTGCCGATCTAGAATTCCCAGGTGCCCCTCACACACACACCTAAGTATTAACCAGGGCTGACCCCGTAGTGAAAAAGAGATTTTTTTTCTCCAGCAAAATGCCACGGTGAAGATTTAGGGGAGAAAACAAAGACCAGGCTATGGGGAACAGAAAATGATATGAAAAAACACCCCATAAATTAGACAAAAGCTAGGAGCACAACCAAGGATGGGGTTGGACTAGAAGACCTCCAAGGTTTCTTCCAGCTCTATTCTGACATCTGGAAGGCTTTGTCCTCGCTTGTCCAGCGTGGGTCCATTTGAGCGAGACACACCACCTTGAATGGCTAGCTTTTCCTCTAGGCGAAGCCCAGATTTACCCCTGAAAAATAGATCTGTCCTCCGTTTGAAATATTCTCAGCCACTTGCCATTTCAGCAGTAAGGTTGGAATCCCATCCAAGAACAGCATATGCTGACAGAACGTCTTCAAATGACGAGGAGAGAAAGTCCTCTGGGAGAAATATATTTGGAGTTAAACACTGCTTGTCAACCACTTTCTTGAAACGAGGCCATTTTAGGAAAATGAAGGCGATCTGGTCAACGTGCTTTAAAATAACATGGGGTAGTTGTTCCAAAACTGCTTGTTTGAGCCACAGATGGTAGGTTCACTCTCTGAAAATTGTATTTTTAGATTCACCCACACAGTCCAGAAAGATACTGACATTAAGAGAAAGACATCGATAGCGAACAGTTGAGAGGGAGAGAAGGATCAATACTTTCCAGACATTGAATTGCCAGAAATATAGTGGGGAGGAAATTGCAAATAATAGGCAAACTCCCAGCCTTGACACAATCATCTGAAAGGGATGTTTGTTGGGAAGGAAAGGAGTAGATGTGATTGTCTCAGGTTGTGTGAACGAAGAAGACTGCATCCAAAGTGTTCAGCATTTGTTAGGAAGCAAGGAGAGAAAAGGACTTTTGGGTGCCTCTGTTTGTGATGGGGACACTGAGCTTGTCGATCTGAAAAGTCGGCAGTTCGGCAGTTCGAATCCCTAGCACTGCGTAACAGAGCAATCTCCCGTCACTTGTGCCAACCTAGCAGTTCGAATAGAAAAATAGGGACCACTCTGATGGGAAGGTCAAAGACTACCTGTAGAAGTAGAACCACAGTGGGGAAAGAAAACCAAAATGGTTCCAATAGGAGCAGAATCCCTGGGTGCAATCCCAAAACAACTGGAGCACCTCCAGCATTGACAAACTCCCCATCAGTCAATTGCAAAAGGAAGATTTACTCGGAACAGCTCACATCCGGTGACGATACTTTTAACCCCATCAAACAGTAGCATCTGTCTATCCCAGGTCCCTGGGAAGGACTTGAAATGCCAAATCCAATCTAAACATCTGGCAGAATGTGTGAACAACTGTAAGAATAGTAGCTGTTATTAGTTGCTGGATTTGCAGTGGCTCATACATGTCACTCAACATGTGAAATAAATGGCCTTTAGTCTAATCCATCCTCAAGACTCTTAAGGGTTGAACGAAAGGATCTGATGGGTTGGTACTTTCAAAGCTGGAGAAGAAATCCACGGAAATATAGTACCAAGAATTGTTTCAATAATTTGGATTTTTTTCTCTCTCTCTCTACCCTTTTCTTGGGCCTTTTGCTGCAATGGATCAAAAATATGAAGAAATAAAATTACATACTGTATATATATATTGATGTATATGCAAGAAGAAGGAAGGCTTAATGACCAATCCCTAAAGGTATAGGTAAAAGTTCCCCTCGCACATATGTGCTAGTCGTTCCCAACTCTGGAAGGTGGTGCTCATCTTCATTTCAAAGCCAAAGAGCCAGTGCTGTCCGAAGATGTCTCCATGGTCATGTGGCCGGCATCACTAACCACCGAAGGTGCATGGAACACTGTTACCTTCCTACCAAAGGTGGTTCCTATTTTTCTCCTTGCATTTTTTACGTGCTTTCAAACAGCTAGATTGGGAGAAACTGGGACAAGTGATGGGAGCTCACTCCGTTATGCGGTGCTAGGGATTCAAACCACCAAACTGCCGATCTTTCTCAGCATCTTAGCCACTAAGCCACCTAGACCTTTTTAAATCTTAAAAAAAACATCTGAATATAGTCTACAGAAGCAATCTGGATGAATGGCTTGGGGATCTCCTGCTTGTGCAGGGGGTTAGACTAGAAGACCTCCAAGGTCCCTTCCAATTCTTATAAATGCTTATAGGACTTCTTATAATCATTGCAAAAATAGGAATAAGTTGGGGAAAACATCTCACCACAATTTCAGGAAACAGCCTGGTTGCGCAGAACAAGAGTCCCTAGTAGCAATCCTAGAAACTATTCCATTTAATTCAGAAAATAAGCTTTTATCTCTAACAATGCGACACTGGATCTTCAATCCTAAAATTATGGAAACCTGATACAAACCAGGAATAAACAGATAAAAATAGACAAAGGCATAGCTGAACAAAGGACAATTTCCGCATTATTTTACAATAGGATCTCACTACAACTCCGATGGAGTCATTAAAGCACTATTTTCACCTGTGTTTTTAATCTGATATTTTTCATTGTTTTTATTTATTTTTTCTATTGCCTTATCTATATAGTTTTATGTTTGTTCACTGCCTGGAGTAAACTGCAGAAGGATGGCCATTGACATGTGCACAATAGATATCTAGATAAATAGATGGAAGAGAGAGGGAGGGAGGGAGAGTGGGAGAGAGATATGAGTGAGCAGGTGGATAAATCAATGGATGACGATAAAAAGAAAGA
>JAPKID020003623.1:0-12220 GCA_026931265.2 Tropidonophis doriae
GCTTCTCTCCTTGATTAGTTTCCACCCATTGCTTCTTGTTCTGCCCTCAGGTGCTTTGGAGAATAGTTTGACTCCCTGTTCTTTGTGGCAACCCCTGAGATATTGGAACACTGCTATCATGTCTCCCCTAGTCCATTCTATTAAACGATGCCACTGTAGCAACGTGAGTTTTATATCCCTGGCCTAGAATCTCTATGTAGCCACAAGCAAGCTAAGCCCAAACCTCTTGAATTCAGTTGACCTTCTTACTCCTAGCAAGTTCTAACCCTTAGTTGAGAATATTCTTGTACATAGGTGTAACACTTGTAATCAGTTTAATTGGGCTTTCACATGTAGACCTGATCATCATGCCTGACATTATGATGCATTATCTGAGGAACACTTCATGAAATATATAGGCCAGGTGTAGAAGTTGATGAGACCAGACACAAATCCCTTGTCTTCATTTAAATTGAATGTAATTGTTGTATATTTAATCTTTTCCCTGATTTGTCCCATTAAACATTGGAAGTTGGCAGAATTCTTGGTGGTGCTCTGGAAACATTAGCCAAGATTTGGAGGGCTGCTTGTAGGCACTGGGTCTCAGAGTGTGTATCTCTGTTGCATATCAAGCAAAACATTAAGGACAAATCATCTTACAGTACCCAAAATGGGGCTGAAGTTGGTGGAGTTCACAAGTGGTTAGATCAGGTATTAAGATTTCATTAGATCCATTGAATTTTTCTATTTATAAAGATAAATAGACCATACACCTATGCTTCCAAAGGCTGATATACAACTCCGAAAATACGATCTACTCCAAAAAAGAAGCCTTAGCCTGATTTTCATGCATGCGCCTAATATAAGCCATATCCCAAAAATAAGCCCTAGTTAAGTCCCACTCAGTCTGGTTGTATGAGGTGCATGTGTAAAAATCAATCTAGTGGAGGGAGTGGAGCTACCCCATGGGGCCTGCACCTGCTTAACTTAGGACCACCGCAGCCAGGCCTCCCATATCCCGACATCTGTTGCACTGCTGCCTGACTTCTCCAACCACTCGTGGCTAGACACCACATGGCTTGTGGCGCAGCCCATGTAATCTGTCTCTGAACTGTAAAGTTGTCTCCAAACTGTTTTTCACCTGATTAAAACAGTTTCAACCTCTGGAGGATTTTTTTTAATAAATGTTTTTAAAAGTTACTATCAGCTACCCTTTTCTTTTTGGCTAAACTCTGCTAAGTTCACTCCAACTATTTCCACTTGACTGCACTTTCTCTCTTGCTTCCCTTCTGAAAAGGCAGAAAAGAATGGGAGCGAAGTATACGTATGGTATGCTGATGCTCACGTATGCAATGACACATGTTGGGTGGGGTATGGGAAGCCTGGCTGCAGTGATCCTAATGTAAGCAGGTAAGACATCCTCCGAAAATAAGACCTGATTCTTATTCTGAGGCCTAAAAGAAAATAAGGCTGGGTCTTATTTTCAGGGAAACGTACTTTTGCTTGAAAGGTGAAGGAAACCATGTCTAGTCATTTCCTGAAAACTTAAAAAAGGTGTTACAGAAGTTGAGAATTGTTATTTGCAGTGGAACTCCTTTTGCCCAGCATAATAGCAGTGAGAAGGAAGAGGATTGATTAAACATTTTTGCATACTTGCAAAGAGTATGAATGAGAGTGTATCAAAGGCCCCAAAAGTTTAGCAACTTTAAACTGAAAAATGCATGTAGATGATTTTTTTTTTAAAAAATTACCAATTTTAGCAGAAACTCTCATTTTGATTGGAGACTTAAGAGGTGCTGGAACCCAGTTTCCAGTTCGGTATAGCTTCATAGATTCAGACTCCCAAGTTTTCTTCTCATGAGTGAGTGTTTCAGTAATGTGAATTGCTGTATCAGGGCTGTACTGTTTTCTATAAAGCATTGCAGTCACATTTTTAAAAACATTTCTATATTTAAAGATGTCTTTTCTTTTTATTAGCTGGAGGAATATATCACCAGTTGGAAAACCTATTCCAGGAACTCGATTCATTGCTTTTAAAGTACCCTTAAAAGGGGTATGTATAAAACTATTTCTATGAAGTTATATTAAATACAAAAGAAAATCAATAAAGTGAGATTCTTTTTATATAATCAGTGTGACTATAAGTAGAATCTGTGCAATAATATGGATTCAGTTTTAAAGAGATGTTTCAGAATACAATGGCCAACAATGTAGCATCCTGTAGTTAAGTTTGAATTTCTGAAAAGCTGAATATTAACCTTCCCTTCAGAGGATAAGAGCCTTTTGTGTACTATTAAATAAGACCAAATATATGTTTTTCACACAAGTCATCTCATCAGTGCTACCTCTACTATAGAATATTTGTGGTCGGCATTTACTATAATGAGGGAGTTATATCTTCTCTAGGTTTTTAAAAATCTAATAAGCTTACAAGTATTTGTACACTGTATTTGTACTTTTGGCACTTATTGGACTAAATAGCTAACCTTCAATTCCATAATTGCACATTTTTCTGTGATCAAAGTCATTCAGAATATTGCACAAAATTTCCTCTAATTCACCTCCTGGTTCTTCCATTATTATCTTTCACTGATACATAACATGCAACTGTCATCACGCTGTCATCAAACAATGGATTTCTATTTTCAAATGCACCCATTGCAACCTCAGTGACAGCAATTCATATTTTTCACATACATTATAAACCTTTCCATTAATAATTAAACCTGTACTTTCAAGCACATATTCATCAACTTTGCTTCAAGCGCTTCAATATCCAGCTACTTTTATACAGATCTTACTATATTCTTCCCCATTTTACTTTTATAAACATATTTATTTTTCTTTTTTCATTGTGTGTGTGTGTATACACACTTGCACTTATTCACACATGCTGTTCATTTATTACTCTTACATTTTTATTCATAACAGCCTTTGCTTGCTCATTAAAGCTGATGAAAAGGTTCATGTATGAATTAATTTGAAAACATAATAGGTGGAACAGACATTTTTTTTCCAATTTGGGTAGCTCTGGGTAGCTCTGTTCTACTATGGATGGTGTTCCTCAAAAGTGGAAGAAAGGGTATTTCTGTTTGCCATATATTTATTTATTAAATTTATATGCCACTCATCTTACTATTGAAGCAACTCTGTATCTGATAAATAATATTGTCTAAGAATATACAGAGCTCTAAATTGTGAAATATACTTCAAAAAGATAGAAATGCAAAGATAAAAGATGTTTACAATTCACAATTACCTACTCCACCTAGACACTGCTTCCCACTCCTCTGTAGAACAACAAGTAACTTCACTTATTCATGGTTAATTCAGAATCATAGATTTGGATGAATGCTTTCAGAGTCTATGCATTTGTTCAGTCCAGGGATGTAGAATATGAAATATTTATTTTTGTTATCCGTATACAGTATCACTCTGTAGGAAAAAAGAATACATACAACTAGAGTAAAAAGAAAAACAACTTCAGTCTTTTAAGGACTGCTAGCTATACTATTTATTGTTAAATAAATTATTTATTTGCTTAGAAACTACCTAATTGTTCTGAATGCTTGTGTTTTGTTTTCAATTTGACTATTTTTTTTTAAATGTAATGAGTCAGACTTTTCTATATGCATAAGAATATCTTTCCATACTGTACTTATTTTCTTTTTTCCTCCATCCTAGGCAATCAATCATCGCCTTACACCAACACAAAAGTTTACACCTAAAGATCTCATTGCTGCAGTGAAAGATTTCAATACAGAGCTTGGTTTAATCATTGATTTAACATATACAACAAGATACTATGATATCAAGGTAATAGTAAATTAATATTTGCTGGGGATAATAAAAACTTTTTTTTCAATACTGATTTAGAAATAGGTTGAGTTGTTACGAACTTTTCAGTCTTCAGTGTGAGAAGAACTGTTCTATCATAAAGGCAATGCTTCACCAGAAATGAACCTACCCACTGACCTGTTCATCAAGAGAAAGTTAATAGGCATGAGAGAGAGAGCAGGTAAAATTTATAGCAGGGGTCCTGCTACAACCTCCAGCCCATGGCCCGGGGCCAGTCTGCAGCCCATTGGGGCTACACAAACGGGCAAGCTCATGAAGCTCCATTTGTGCAAGTGGCAGGCACGTGCATGAAACTATCCCTTTCCCTTTCACCATCACTGTTGTCGCCATTGCCAATCCACAAATCCAGAAAGGTTAGGGAACATTGCTTTATATAGCATTCCGATTTTATGGAATGGTCTTCTCCAAGAAATATGTGCAGCACCCACCCTGCTGCAGTTCTTTAGAACAGATATAATTATTTTATTTCCAAGTTACTTTGAGCCCACAGGGCTGATTCTGGATGCTTATCTTGGTTTATGACTTAGTCTTTATTTTGTGGTGAATTTTTATTTTTTATTTTTATATTAATTTAGTTATTTCTTATGTTTTTCTGTTTACTTGAGGTGGTGAATGACTCAAAGTCCTTTCAATTTGGGGTAGGTTATAAGTAGCATAGGAAAAAAAGAAAATTAAAAAGGAAGGGAAGGAGGGATTCCATTATGCTATCTTGTTAAACATGTTTTGCAAAGTACAATAAGGTACCTCCTTTCTTGGGAACATAGAGTTCAGTATATGATATAAATTGAAGAGAAAGATAGATTTACTAGGATTTCAGAATAAAAGAAATGTAATGTTAGATTTGCATATGCAGAACTGGAAGTACTGTAGAGAGAGATGCAGATCATTCCACTTTGTGTCATATAACTTTCCTAGAAGCTGGAAGAAATACAGATTGAAGCACAAATCATGGAGAAGAAAATGACCAATACTTCACAAACAACAAAGGCAATTTTATATAGTAGTCTCTCACTTACAATCAAAATTGAGCCCAAAACCTACAAAACTAAGTTATTAAATGAGTTTTACCCCATTTTCTTGCACAGTTAAGTAAATCACTGCAATTGTTAACTTAGAATACACTCATTAAGTGAATCTAGCTTCTCATAGTTTCTTTGTAATGGAACATTAAAATTATGTGTTTGGTTACTTTAGTGGAATATTAATTGACAGGGAGATTGGCAGCACAATCCTACATGCGACTACTCTGAAATTAGTCCCACTGAATTCAGTAGAATCTGATAAGACAGTATAGAAGTCTTCTCACAAAGATTTATCAAAAATATTCATTGATTTTAAATCAAACTTGTCAAACTTAATTGCTTGATTCCAGATATAATTCAAAATGCTGGCTATCACCTTTAAAGCCTACATGGTTTGAGATTGGATAACCTGAGGGACCATCTTTCCCCAAGAGTTTCTACCCGTCCAATCCAATTCAACGGATTGGGCATGCTGCGGATCCCATCAGCCAAAGAGTGTTGACTAGTGGGAACTGGAAGACAGCCTTTTTCTGCTGTAGCCCATGTCTTATGGAACACTCTCCACTTGGAGATTAGAATGGTCCCAACACTATTGACTTTTCACAAAACTTTAAAATCTTGGCTATGTAACTGGGCCTGGGACTTGGAAAACATTAAGGGTCCTATTACTTGGCTTTACTATGAGTTGATTAAACATCACAAGCTTCTGTTTGTACTTATTTATTTTACAGATGTTTTCATTATTATAGTGTTTTTGAACTGTTTAAATTATTTTATAATTTTATAATTGTAAGCCATCCCAGAGTCACTTCGCTGAGTTGGGCCAAGAAACTTCATAAACAAACAAACAAATAAACAAGGGATAATTTAAATATTGCAGGACATCCCTTCCAATTGTATGGAGGCACTTTCGCAATGAAATATCTATTTTTAAGTAACTTCATAAAATGTTACTACTGGAAAAAAAATGTTAAAAGTATTTTTAAGTAACATCAGAGTGTGATCATGATAACACTTTTAAAACCAATAAAGTAGCCATGCTGTTACATGCCACAATACAACAATTTGGCTTTATTCACAGATGCTCTCACTACCAGAATTCCTATTAAATATTGCAATGTAGCGAGGAAGAAACAATTGTAAAGATCTCCATCACAAAAGTTACATTCAGTTCTGTGTTTAGAGGTCAACTTGTACGAACACATACAAGAATAGGATTGTTCACTTAATGCCATTATGCACTTAATATCTTTAAAAAATGAATATTAAAATACTCACTGAAAAAGATATTTAGTAATTATTAACTATATTAACTACAGTATTGTTCATCTTTTCATTGCTAGGATTTGCCCAAAAGTATGGAGTATAAGAAACTTTTTACTGTAGGACTTGAAGTCCCAGACGATCCTACTATTCTACAGTTTAAAAAATGGGTCAGAAAATTCCTATGGGAAAATGCAGATAATGGTAAATAATAGCCTTTATCATTTCATACTAGAGATCCAGAACAATTGCAAGTTGTGTATTTCTTTAGATTCCAACCATCTTATAGGAATAATTATCCTTATATGCACATACTAGCTGATAACCTGTTGCCCAGGTATTAATTTATCCTAATCTTGTATTAGACAGGAAAAGGAATGAATTATATCTATAGTGTCACATGGCTCCTCCCTGCCCTCTGAGCATATGTGCACGACATTCTGGGCCCCATTTTGGGCCTCCCTGCAGCCTTCTGGGAGCAAAAATGGGCCCTGGGGGGGGGCTTGGGCTGCTCCCACCACACCCAGCACGTGCGGGGCAGAGACTTAAAAATCAGCTGGCCAGCAAGATGCGTATGCACATCCGCAGTGGAACTGAGCAGGGCTCTGCATGCCACCTGCGTGCCAGGAGACACACACACACATACACTGAGGGGTGTTAGGGGCGTATTACCCCCACAGTATTTTTCTCCATAGTGTAAGTCATCTGTATACCAAGTTTGGTTGAAATTGCTCAAGGCGTTCCAGCGTAATTTGCTGGAAAACACACACACACACATTTATATAGAGAGATTATTCTAATTAAGAAACATCAACCATAGACTGAGGTAGGTTTCTTCATTCTACACAGAAGATGGAATGGGATGTCTTGCACCCACACTTGGTTATGAAAGAGTGCTACTTTCTACATAATATACAGGTAGTCCTCAACTAACAACCTGACAATTACAGTTGTAAATCATAAAGTGGGTCATCACATGACCAACCTGAATGTATGGGGCTTTTTTTTGTAGTAGTAGTCTTTAAGCAAACATGGCAATTGTAAAGCTAACATTGTGGACGTTAAGCAAACCCATTGTACTCTATGGGCCGGTTTTTGCTAATAACCAAGAGTAACACCAGTTTCTGGCAAAATTGTCATAAACATGAAGTGGTTCAAATGGCCATAAATGCGGGCCAGTTGCAAAATGCCCCAAATGTGATCACATGATTGCAAGTTGTAAGTAGCTTTTGTGGGATTCATTGAATTTTGAATAGTTGTTAAGTCAAAGGCTACCCAAACTGCATGTGGATCAACAAAGCTGTCACCTCTGGTGTCAATTTTAATAGCATAAAACACCTGTAAATCAAAGAAGAAGCTGGTTTAAATCTTAGACCACCCCTCTCATAATCTAAGAAGTGTTTAACACTATCAGTTTTGCCTGTTCTTGATTACACTTAGCAGGAGCCTTGCACATGCAGCAGAGGTCGCACAACCTGCTCCTGAATCCCCATTTTTTCCAGTTCTGAATCAAAGTTTCAGAAAAATGTAATTTCACGAATCCACTAAAAAGCAATATTCATTTTTTTTAAAGCCCTACTTTGTATCATGCATTAACATTATATGTTTGCATTGTTTAATTTTCATTTTGCTTTTCCAATAGAGAAACTCATTGGAGTACACTGTACTAATGGAATCAATAGAACAGGTTACCTTATATGCAGGTAAGTGTCACAGCAAACATTAAATAATTATTATTTTCACTCTAATGAAAGTTGGGTCATCCATAATTGTATTTATGTTCCTTTAGATATCTTATTGATGTTGAAGGTTGGGATCCAGAAACAGCAATCCAAGGTATTTGTGTGCCTTTTTTAACAGTATCCCAGGTTATGCAATACTGTTTGGTTGAATTAGCTGTTGTAACCGAGATTCAAAAGATCATTTCCCAAAGTATCACATGTGAACTGAAGAGTTTTCTCCCCTGCTTTCATTCTCAGGTTCATATGACAAAAATGAGCTTCATGGAATTCCAGCAGGAAATTGAAAATGGAAATGCCCTCTCTTCCTATATGTACAAAAGCACATCTATAACAAAAGGATAAATGTTTCATATAATTTCTTTAGATAGTCCAGACCTAATATTGCTTGCAACATTTGTGGAAAGTTGATTTTATGGCATCATCTCCCTGCAAAAATGCCCACCAAATAAGCAATTCCCTTACTATAGGTAGCCCTCAACTTACTACAGTTCGTTTAGCAACCATTCAAACTGACAATGACACTGAAGAAAGTGACTTACGACAGTTTGGACACTTCTGACTGCTGCAGCATCTCCATGATCAAAATTCAAACACTTGGCAACTAACTCATATTTATGACAGTTGCTGGGGTCATGTGATGACCACCTTTTGCAAACTTTCTAATGAGCAAAGTCAATGGGGATCCTAGATTCGCTTAACCACTGTTACTAATTTAACTGCAGTGGTTCAGTGAACCACTGTAGTTAGAAAGGTCATAAAATGGGGCAAAGTTCAATAAGTGTCTCACTTAGCAAGATAAATTTTGGACTCAATTGTGTTCTTAAGTCAAGGACTACTTATACATTAGTCTCTATATTTATTACGTATTGATTGACATATCAAAATCACGGTGCTGTGGCTGACATACAAGAAATATTCATAGCAATGGATAAGTTTTATGATTGAAAAAGAAGTGTAATATAGGACTCCAGTGAGAGGCATTGGTCAGTTTTGGATTTAATAGCAAACATAGGTTATTTTATAAGCAGATACTTGTAGGGAGATTTCTTTTTCCTTCTCTTGGGGGTTCAAAGAGGAAAGCCAAAAGCTGCTATAACTTGGTTCTAACTCTTTTTTTATTTAATTAAGAAGGAGCAGTTCCTAGGTAAGGATAGGAAGAAGAATTTAGTCAATTCAAAAACAAAAGTAAAAAAAACATGTGAGAATATTGTTGACTTTATTTTTGGATTACAGAAATCTGATTGGCCACTGTGGGAAGCAGAATACTGCACTTGAAAAAATGCTTATCGTGATCAAATAGGGCCACACTTTCGTTTTTATGAGTGCATAAGAAACTGAAGTTCATACAGGCATTTTTTTTGTATACACACAGACACACACACACACACGAAATCCCAAGTCACTGCAGTTACTATGACAACTTAACTTGGTTCATTATTCTTCTATCTGATAACCATTTCCTCTTAACTGGGGCAAATTCCAGGAAGTTTCAATTTACTGTTAAATGACAACTTTGGTTATGTTTAGTGATAATCAATATTAAGTACAATCTTAGTTTGTGCTTAAGTAGAAAAAATACTTTTTGTGAGGATTAGCTACACAGAGCCTAGGTCCTGATTTGCTAAGCTTAGCTGACAAGAACATTTATATGAGAAGCATCCTTTTGCTGTTGTGGTTCTGAAAGAGTGATTACTATATCCGCATATTATCAATTTAAAAAAAAAAACAGAAGTCATATTCTAGAATTATGTGCTATTATTGAACTTTTCCTCAATAACCTGTCCATTTTTTATCAAGAGCCCTGGTTCGCATAACTTATGTTCTTGCCAATCTGTTTAGCTTTTGGAGAAGCACGTGGTCACCATATGGATGGTCATATATATCTGACAGATCTTAAAACTCACCCAATGAGAAGGTGAGTCTGTCCTATTCTTGTAGAATGTGTTGCTTTTCTATTCTGACACATTTTAAATAAGCTTCAGTGTTTATTTTTTTCTGAAGTTGATCACAAAAGGTAGAATAATCATTGCCTTTTTAAACATTCTATAGACTCCAAATTGAGAAGGTGGAAAACAAATGGTGAATCCTAAAAGATTTAGGTAGTTTATATGCTGACAGAAAATACCTACAAGAGTACAGCCATTTCAGGGAGAGACTATAGAAAAATATCCTATAATCATTATGCTTTACATCCTGCTGTGAACTTCTCCCTTCTTTCACTAGATTTAGTGTAATGACACTATTTTTGTCTTTTTTCATTGTATCCTCAGCAGAAAATGTGTTATATTCTCTTTTGAAATTCCTTAGCAACCTGGGGATGAATATGTGGGATGCTGATGGAGATATTATGCCACCGCCAGATGATATAGACACACATATGGATCGATTTCCAAATGAAGAATATGCTAGGTAACTGCCAAAAATGTATTTGTCTTAATGTGGTAGGAGAATTGTATAAATCTGACTTGTATAATTCCACATACTTTACTTAACCCTGAGGGAACAATAATTATTTTTGAACATGTTAAAAATATTAACGTACTCATTGTCAAGCTTTATTTTGTATTTTCACATTGCTATTAGTAAATGCAGAAAACTATAAGCAGGCATATGGGTCAAGAGTAAACTTCATTCCTCCATTTTTTGCAGTTTTCTTTTGGTTAGCTGGAATCCTTACTGACAACTCACCAGTCTTCTCACTGTCTCAACCTCAGCAGGAAAGCGAGGTTTTCTTAACCAAGTTCAAAGTGCTTTGCAGGGAAGTGAGAATTAGACCCGATGCATAAGTGTATTTACATGTACCATATGGGTTAGAGAAGATGTTCATTGAGGGCAAACTAAATTCTAAACGATTTTGATAAATTTACATTTGTCCTTTTAGAATTTGTTTTTGTTAGTATATATTATCGCTTGATTTTCTAAAAAAATAATACTTACATTTTTTTCCTAGCCGGCCTGGTAAAAGACTAAGAGTTTATGATGATGGCCCCAGTGACTTACCGGAACAGATTCGATTGAGAGAGTTTGATTTTATTAATAAGGGTCCTGGGCAACGCCGAAAACCATATCATGATCACCAGTTTCATGATGACATGCAGCCACCCCTGCCACAAATGAGACAAAGGCATTTTCCTGACCACCAGTTTCATGACGACTGCCAGGAAGAAATGGAGATTAAAGATTTAAAATTTAGTACAAGAGAATCAGAGCACAGATTTCGACCTTTTGAAGACCACCAACTTGATGATGACTTTCCGGGAAATGTATCAGGTGGAGACATTAATATGAACCATAGTCAAATTCATAGACATTTTGCTGACATTCCTTCTTATAATCATAGACTGACAGAGAGCCAGCTCAATGGAGGCCGAGGAGAAAGACAAAGACCATTTTACAATCGACAGTCTATTGATAATTTTCAGTCATCCTTACAGGACAAAAAGCAGTTGTTCTTGAACAAGAGATCTGTGGAAAGACTAAGACTGTTTCAGAACTGTCCTGTTCGTGATTATGTCCACTCACCAGTGGGAGATTTTGAGTATGTGACTAGGGGATGTGGACAAAGAATAATACCTTTCCCTGACCAGCAGCATCACAGTGAATTACGAAGAAAATTGTCATTAGAAGATTTTGATGATGAAGATTCCGATAAAAGAAGTAGACCATTCCTTGATAATCAGTCATACTGTGATTTTAATGAGAAGTCACTGCTGAAAGATTTCCAAAACAGGGGACCTGAACAAAGGCTGAATTATTTTAATGATAATTCAACTCACATTAATGAGCCATATGAGGACTATTCTGAAAGGTGAGAAGAATTATTGATTAACTTCAATAATATTACATTATTTGTTCATATTTTCTTTAACAAAACTGAAGATCATATAAATCAATAAAACAGGGATCATTGCCTTTTAATTTGTTACTAATAGTTTGAATTACGTGTTATACAAAACAAGATGCAATTTTTAAATGCATTTCTGTAAATCCATTCATACTAACCAGTTTACATTTTTAATATATGATTATATTAATGGAACTGGCCATCAGTTGCCAAGTGTTTGAGTTTGCTCACTTGACCATAGGAATGCTGCAACGGTGATAAGTATGGAAAACGGTCATGTCACTTTTTTCTGTGCCATTGTAACTTTGAACAGTTACTAAATGAACTATTGTTAGTGAAGGACTACCTGTATACTGTAGCTCAGGGGTGTCAAACTCATGGCACGGCAGCATCAGATGACATATCAGGACTTTTCCCTTTTGCTAAACTGGGTGTGGGCGTTGCCAGTGTATGATGCATTTTGCCCATGACTTTGACACCTCTTCTGTAGATGCTTTCAACTTAAAATAAAG
>JAPKID020003624.1:0-12220 GCA_026931265.2 Tropidonophis doriae
CTCCTGCACCATAGAATCCCATACCCTAATAGCAAAGCCCCTCCCTCCCCGTTTCACATGGCAGCCGAAGCAAACAGGAAAGCGGAGGCTGACATGAACTCCGGACATCTTCAAGTTGCCAAGATTGGGAAACACTGTTATAAACCAAGGGAAAAGGTTGGCAGTTGTGCTCAACAGAAGCAACAGCATGTACCAATTGTATGCAGGTAGTCCTCAACTTACAATCACAATTGAGCTCAAAATTTATGTTGCTAAGTAAGAGATTTGTTAAATGAGTTTTGCCCCATTTTATGACTTTTCTTGCTAAATGAATCACTGGAGCTATTAAATTAGTAACATGGTCATTAAGTGAATCTGGCTTTCTCACTGACTTTACTCATCAGAAGGTCGAAAAATATGATCGTATGATCCCAGGGTACACTGCAACCGTCATAAATGGGAACCAGTTGTCAAGCATCTGATTGTAAATCACGTGGCCAGGAGGAAGCTGCAACAGTCATAAGTGCAAAACATGGTCATGCCATTTTTTTCAGTGCAATTGTAACTTTGAACAATCACTAACTTAGAACTTAGAATAACTTTATTGTCACTTTGAATGTACACTAATCGGTATACATTAAAATGAAATTTCATTTCCTACAGCTCTCAAAGGGATGAACTATTGTAAATTGAAGACTACCTGTATTAAAAATTACTGCCTTGAATCCCAGGTAATAAGGTGGCATGGAAGGTAGAAAACAAAAGAACAGGGAAAATCTGTGATTTATCAGAATCTCAGGGCAAAATTGATGATAAAACAGATTTTCTAGATTGCAGGAGCATTGTGCATTCAATGGAACATTTCGGTAAATGAAGCTAGTGTAACAAAAACACCCTCAAGCTAGAAAGTCTCTCATGAAAATTAAATTAAATAATTAACGGAAGCGAAAGGATTACCAGTGGAAAAGAAGGCAGGAGGAAAGACAATAATCGTAGCAGAAAAAGACTAACAATTGGTCAGAATCTGCACAACATAACATAAAATTTCTGAAAAAAATATTGTTGTAGACTTTTGCCTTTGAAAAGGTCTAAAATCAACATTTAATGGTATACATCTTAAGTAAGAAACATTTTCAATTATGAATTAGCATGACTTGTTTGGGATGGTTGGGTGTGATTGGGATGGTTGGGTGTGATTGGGATGGTTGGGTGTGATTGGGATGGTTGGGTGTGATTGTGGATCTGTTTCAGATTTTGCCTTATTCCTTGAAAAGTCCTACAAAGCTTCTAGGTAACAACTTTACCTAATTTCTTAGAAAATTGAGCAGGTATTCTAACAATATCAGTAATAGAATTTCCCAGATAGAGCAGAATAGCAGAAAAGGCCAGGCAACCATATATTTAACTCACTTTTTTAAGATAATGGAGAGCATGTCGGATAGGAAATTAAAGCTGCTAGGCCACCGTATCGAAAGAGTGAGTCCTCTAACAATAAGATTGCACCATTGTGAAAGTATCAGCTCCACCCCCCAAATGAGGGCAAGCAGATTTGTGTACCTAAAAACACTGCTTTTTTTGTGAAGAGACAAGTAGCCTTTGGTCATGCCTCTGGGGCAGATGAGATTTGTAATCTTGGACAGTGGAACATCTGGAAGAAACATCTTGCAGTGAAAATAAAGCAGTAGGAAAAATAGTAAGAAACAGCCTATATTTCTAGTGAGTCCGATGCTAAGCATGAAGTGGTTAAGATTACTTTTATATTGTTTCCCATTTTACTGAGGAAAATTGCTTTTCCCAGAATAATTCCATTTTACTGGGGGAAATCGCTTCTTCCAAAATAATACCATTTGATCCATGATCATTCTTACCCATTCTTAGCTGGTTCTTACCCATTCTCAGCTAGTGGCTCATATGCAATCTGATCAAGATCTATTCAGAATGTTAATGTTCCTAAAATTCCGTGAGGTTTATCTCCAGGTAAATGAATGTAGGATTTCAGCTTATATCTAAAAACTATTATTGTATTTTGTTTTCTGATAATTTTATCAAGATACGTCCCTGTCTAAATTTGGCCACCTCTTTTTTGGTGGGGAGGCCAAGTCTCAGCCACAAAAATAGTAATATTTGCAAGAATGAACTAATATTGGTTGAAATCATGCCTTTCATATAAAAGATTACAGGCTGAACATGCAGTTAAGGAGTTCGGATGACCCATCTAGTTTAAGCTTATCCTACTGTAGATGTAGTCCTCATTTAGTGACTGTCTCAGACAGAAACTGTTTGGAGTTACGACCACGATGAAAAAACTAACTTTTCAACTAATCCTTGTTTTTGTGATCTTTGCAAGTCTGTAAAAGCTGAAGTAAGCTAATAAACACAGTCACAGTTTCATATATAATATTATAATATTACTTCACTTAAAGACTGAACTGCCATCCCAATTGTGGTACCTGTATTTTGGATAGAAAGCCACACAATTGTTAACATAGACTGATTACTATAAGTCAAAAGTATTGGGAGGGGATACCACTAAAATGACTAGCTACCTATGAGTGGTGGAGTGCATGTCAGTGTGATATAAACAAGCATGTTTACAGAAGCTAGAGATGAAAATAAATAAAACTTATAGCTACCTGAAAAAGAACTCTTCAATAAAAAAAGGAACTGCCATTTGTAAGAATGTCCAAACTATGAGAGAAGTTTTGGCTGGAGAGGGGGCGGGACACATAAAACCTATGAAAGGGAAGTATCTCAAAATTCAGAAGACATTCTCAAAAGAAAAGGAATGAAATCCTGAGCTAAGGTAGGAGCCTCTTGTTGGAGACTTTGTTTGTGTTGAGGGCAGGATTGGAGCATAAAAGTTGTAATCAGAAATCCAGCAGCGTGAAAGACCCAGAAGCTACCCTGAGTGTGAAGATCAGAGCAGGGATAACTTTGTGGTTTCCTCAACCAACTGTTAAGCAGAGGCAATTAAGAGTGGTGGTAACTGCCAGACCAGAGGTGGGTTTCTGTTGGTTCGGACTGGATCGTACAAACCAGTAGTGGCAGCAGCGGGAGGCTCTGCCCAACTGCCCGGATGCTTCTGCGCATGTGCAGAAGCGTCGCACGTGAGCAAGCCAGTAGTAAAAAGAAAGAAAGGAACCCACCACTGTGCCAGACCCTAGAAATTGGAAGCTAGAAAGCAGCTGGAATTCATGAAGAGCCATAATCAGAAAAAGGACACCAGCAAAAGAGGTTCCTCAATTCACTCAGGAGACAGTGTCCATAGAGAGACAGAACATGGGTAAAGTCTGAGAGGGAAGAAGGTGTTGTCAACAGAAGACAAATAATCTTTTGTCTTTATGTTGAGCCATCAACTTCAGACCCAGACACTCTGAAAGAAGCAGAACAAATGTTCCTGGGGAAAGAGAAGAAAAGAGTTAATAAAAGTAATAAAAATCTAAGAACTTCAAGCAATAAAGGAGCAAAAAAGGCAAATAATTGGGGAAAGTTGAGATCAGAAAGGCAGTTATGAAGAACTTAATGTTCAGGTGGAGCCAGATATTAAGTACAGAGAAAGAGTCAAGGATTTTTTAAAAAGTATTTTTAATTATGGGCATTAGGTTAAAATAAGTAATAAATAAGGTGAACAATCAAAGGAGAAGCTTTTTAAATAATGCTATTTAAATAATTTAATAATGCTTTTTACTATGTGAACTTCCAGTATATTTGGTATATCATTGTACAGTAAAGATTGATCCTTCATATCTTAACCAACAAGTTCTTCTACCCATAGCAATTTTATTGTAACAATCCTATAAAGTAGATTAAATTAGTAACAGGCTAGGAATAGTAACAGTGACCTTGATGACCGAGAAGGTTTTGAGTCGAAAACCTCCAATAAACTACCTACCACTGTGCCCTGTATTTTGTGTGCAGATGAGTTCATATTAAATATTATTCTGAACTATACACATGTCACACAGTTGGTACTGTATAGTAGAACTGTGTTATTCCCTAGCAGAGAGAGATAAATTGAATACTTAGGATGTTTCCAACCCTTTAGGGTGCATTTGAAAATTTGGGGAACACTTGAGCTTGCAGATGCATAAAATGGCTGCAACGGAAGACATAACCAGTTAGGACTCATTGACGGACCCTGATCTTACTTGCCAGGACCAACTATCCCTTCCCCCATACCAAAGCCAGATACTTCCTATTAGCGTTTTTCTGAAAATTCAGACAGTCTTCAAAGTGCTGGATAGATTTTTTTTTCTTACTTTATAGAAAGCCTACCGAACCCATTTAGAAAGCGGTAGTAAGGAACTTCTGCTGGATCGGTGTGCAATGGAAGAGTAGAGGAAACCCTTTCATTCTATATGGCCAAGCTATCTTGGATTCAATCCCCCTCTCATTTATTCTGTGCACTTCCATAATAGTCCTAATCAATAAATCATGTTTAAGGTAAAAGTAAAGGTTCCCCTTGCATATATGTGCTAGTCGTTCCTGATTCTTGGGGATGGTGCTCATCTCTGTTTCTAAGCCGAAGAGCCAGTGCTGTCCGAAGACATCTCTGTGGTCATGTGGCCGGCATGGCTAAACATCAAGGACACATGGAACGCTGTTACCTTCCCAACAAAGATGGTTCCTATTTTTAATACTTGCATTTTTACATGCTTTTGAACTGCTAGGTTGGCAGAAGCTGGGACAAATAATGGGAGCTCACTCCGTTATGCAGCACACAAGATTCGAACCGCCAAACTGCCAATCTTTCTGATTGACAAGTTCAGCATCTTAGACACCCAGCCACCACATCCCTAAAAGCATATTTAAGCAATGCATATATTTGAATCCAGGGCTATCAGTCATCAGTATCTCAAAAAACAGAGGCAAGGGCAAACCAGCCTGCTTGTGAATGAAAAGCAAAAACAAAAAGGAAGGGAAATTACTGTCAGATTTTTTTTTTTTTAAAGAAGCAATTTGTAGCTGAAAGGTCAGAGGCAGCGAAATTAATCCTGTGTGAAAACTGGCTTCTCTGTTCCTGAGAGATCTCTATGATACCTCAGGACTGTAGGATTGCTCAAACCATCATTGGTAATAAGGTTAATGTTGGCCGATCCTATTTAACTTATCAAGAATTATATGAGAGGAATGGTCAGAGAGCAAAAGGCAGTTAACGGGAATATGCTAGAACTGATTCTCCCTTGCAGCAAGGAATATTAATTGTAATCAAGGCACCTCTAGCTGAATGGAGAGCAGATGAAATCAAGGAATATTGGAAAGCAGTTGCCTCCTTATTAAAGGGCCAAGTCGCTTCAAACTACTACCATAGAGAAGCTGTTTGGCTACTTCCTTCCACATCACAACAAGTCTTTCTTCACAGCAGCTCTTCTTAAATCCAAAATTGCTTGTATCATTTTTAGCCAAGCTACCATAAACCTCCAAAGGGCCAAGAATTGAACTGTCACAAAGAACACTTCACAAAACATAAATTGTTTCATAGGGGTAATATAATTTGGGAAACAAATGGTAATAGGGAATGGTGCCTTTCTGTGTTGTACTTTATAATATGTCCAAAGCAACAAAAATAATAGAGTTTACATACCATAAGCGGATCTATATTTAATTACGTGAACTCAACTGCAGCTCCTGCTAGCTTTCTAAATGAACATAAAAGAAGTCAACTGATTCGTTATTTCTGTGAAATATAGTAACATTGACATTACATTCATATAAATCACTTCATTCACACTTCATCTTGGTAGTTTAGTTTTTAGTTTTTAGTTTCATTTCGATTTATAGAACCACCCTTCTCCATCAAAATGGGCACATCAAGTTAAAATCAATAAATAAGAATAAATACAGAGTAATGACTAAAATAAATTAAACTAGAAAACCTGTGCTAAAACATCCCGTTAAAATTCTAAAATACATTTACTCATTAGTTAAGCTAGACCGGCTTGGTAGAAAAGATATGTCTTAAGGGAGCGGCGGAACAGGGGAAGGTCTGTGATAGTCCGAAGTTCGGAGGGTAGGTCGCTCCAGAGGGATGGCCCAGCCACTGAGAAGGCCCTCCCCCTGGGCACCGCTAGCCGGCATTGACCAGCAGATGGTACCGTGAGGACGCCCTCCCTATGGGAGCGGATCGGACGGTGGGAGGTATGCGGCAGGAGATGGTCCCACAAAGAACTAGGTCCCGTGCCGTGGAGCGATTTAAAGATGGTCACAAGCACCTTGAAGCGCACCCGGAAGGCCACCGGCAGCCAGTGCAGCTCGTGCAGGAGAGGTGTTACATGGGAACTTCGAGATGCTCCCCAAATCTCCCAAATTACATATTAATAATGTAATAATATTACATTATTCCATGTAATATCTTTGTAATTTAGTTACAAAGATATTACATGGAATAATTCAAATTTTTAAAAGCTTCAACCTGCTAAAAGTCTCTGTAAATCTCTCATGGGATGAAATAAAAATTTAAAAATATTTATCCAATATAAAAAAGATTTGAAGGGATGAACAAAATATTTCCTAGGATGATGGCACAGAGAAAACATGATTAAGATTTACCATGAATCAAAATATTGCTCTGTATATAATCTTGCTCAAGTATTATAATCTGTATATAATAAAATCATATATACATATACACATACATTACATGCGTACATATAATACAGATTATAATATCATATAATATCATCTATAAAGGTATTTCTCTGTATCCCACCATGGGGACTACCAAAATATATGGAGGTGTAAGAAAAGGATTTGGGTGGGGAGAAAGTAAAATATCCTCCTCATTGTCAAGGACAACATTCACTCCATTTTGGTATCTTGCTCAAAACTTTGAGTTGCAGTGAAACTTTGGATTCTTGGAATCAGTAGTTCAGTCACTGCTTTATTTTTACCCAAATGTATTTATTAGAATTCATTGTTTTATTCTACAGGTAGTCCTCAGCTTAAAGCCATGTATTTAGAAACCGTTCAAAGATACAATGGCACTGAAAAAAAGTGATATATGACTGTTTTTTTACACTTCTGACTGTTGCAGCCGGGTCATATGATCAAAATTCATATTCAGATTTTCTTGGTAAATATGGGGGCATTTGATCACCTTTCGTGACCTTCAGACAGAGTAAATGGGAAAGCCAGATCCACTTAAAAACCACGTTACCAACTTAAGAACATCATGATTCACTTAACAACTGTGGCAAGAAAGGTCATAAAATGGACTACAACTCAGTTAACTGTCTCACTTAACAACAGAAATTTGGGGCTCTGCTTTGGTCGTAAGTCAAGGATTTACCTGTATTGTTTGCTATTACATTCCATGTTGGCCTACAACATATTGGCCTACAACTGATCTGGTAAACATATTTAATTAATTAAAGTGTCTCAATGGAGGGAATGATCAGCAATCTTTATACCGTCTGAAATATATATATTTTTTTTAAATGTGTGCAAAGATATGTGCAAAAAAAGAAAAACAACTCCAAAAGTTTTCCAGTCATTGCATTGCAGAGTCTTTGATGATACCAGTACAGGGGGAACAAACAAAGGACCAATAAAGTAGCACTAGAAGTCGGCATCGCAACCCCAACCACCAGGTGGTTGGGAACTGTATGACATATGGATCGCTTAGAAGAAGTTCAGATGGCAAGTGGAGTGATTGAGTGGATGCCAGCAGGGAAGAGGCCACATGAAAGACCAAATCCAAGAAATTGGGTCTATGTAGCCACAGCTCTAGGTGACAATGTTAGAGCCATGTGATAAATGAATTGGTTCTCAAACTATCAATGATGATGGATAGGGCCAGTGGGAATAGTAGCCAGGAGTGCTGAAATGCTTTTGGAAGAGAAATCCAGAAATTCTTTGGCCTTCATTTGTTCTCGTTCTTTTCTTCGGAGGGAAAATACCCTAAACTGTGGGTCAGATCATACATCTCCAGGAGTGGAGAGGTGGGGAGCACAGTTGCTTGAAAAGAAATGTAAATTTTTCCATTTTAAGATTACCAGATATTAACCAGATCCTTAGTTCATGTTTTCAAATGTGGAATTCAAGCGCTAGCCCCAAATGCCAAATACAATTCTATTGACAACTGAAGATATTAAACAAATGCCTCATTCTTCCACTACTGGTAATCCTTGACCACAGCGGAGCCCAAACTTTCTATCACTAAGCAAGAGTTGTTGTTAAGTGAGTTGTATCCCATTTTATGATCTTTTTTGACAACCATTGCTAGCAAATCATGCAGTTATTAAGAGAATCACGTAGTTGTTAAGTGAATCTGACTTCCCCCATTGATTTTGCTTTCTCAGAAGCAAACCAGCTGGGAAGGTTACAAAGGATGATCACATGACCAGCAGTAGGATTCATTTATGTTTACCACTGGTTCACCACTCTGACACACACGTGCGTTCCGTGCATGCATTCAGCTTTCCACGCATGCAATTTGCTCACACATATGGCATGCATGCAAGTGTGTGGCATCAAAAATGAGGCTACATAGGACATTTTGAAGCCAGGGTGGGTGGGCAGGCCCACCCGCAGTTTGTCGCTATAGGTTCAGCCGAACTAGTCCCAACCAGCTGAATACCATATCTGCCCATGACCCCGGGACAATGCAACGGTCATAAAAAATACATGCCAGACTGTTGGCAAACGATCCAATTTTTAATCATGTGACCATGGAGATGTTGCAACAGTATGAAAAACAGTCCTAAGTAACTTTTTTCAGTGCCCTAATAATTTCAAATGGTCACTAAATGAAGGGATGTACGTCGAGGATTACCTGTATTCAAGCTATGAAAGTAACCTTGTCCAACATTTTGGCTTGCCTGAGCTGCATTGAGTGAAGAGGAACTGCCTTAGACAACTTTCCTTTATTCATTCTGTATGTTTTATCATCTTGTGAGGCCACATTAGTAGCTGTCCAGGTCTGTATACAGGCTGCATGGAACCCTGTTACCTTCCCACCAATGTGGTACCTATTTATCTACTTGCATTTGCATGCTTTGAAACTGCTAGGTTGGCAGGAGGTAGGGGCAAGTAACAGGAGCTCACCAATCTCATATTATTCGGGTCTTGAACCTGGGCTGTCAAACAAGCACAGCAACTTTAACTACTGAGTCATCACAGTTCTTAATAATCCTATGTTAAAGGATGAGGAGACCGGATCTTAAGTAAAATATTGTAATTAGTCTAAATTTAGGACTCATAAGGAGAAATTCTGCAAGGCAAACAGAAGGCACAATTCTTTAAAATCTCTCTTATTCATCTTTTAGGTCAGTGATTATAAGATACATACCAGTGAATTAGGATAGGGCCACCACTAAGGCTGATATAGATGAGCAGTCCGCCAGGCTAAAGCAAATCTTCCATATCTTCTTTATTTATCTGTTGGATTCCTCTAAATAGCCCAAACATAATTTCATTAACTCTGACACCGTGTTCACCCTACTGCATAAAAAACATTTCCATATTTAAACTCACCTTTGGTGTAGCTCAGCAAGTTTGCACTTGAGATATCATTGGCGGAGCAAAACAATTCCCAATCGTGCTATATGCAAAAGATGGGACAGATGCTAACTAAACACTAATATTGGGTTTTACATCTTGCAAATGCTCACAGATTCATAAACAAATTAGAAAATAGATGAGGAGGTGAAGGGTTGAACTGGGCCCCACTTCAACAGATTCAAGGAGCAGGAGATGTGTCCCAAAGCATCATCAGTGGTGGAGGAGGGGGGGGGAGCAGTTTGGCAGGAATCTCAAAAAAGCATCCAAGATTAACTTTAGGCACCCAGTAGGTTATCATTCACATGTGCTGTGCATGCAACAGACCGAACTGGGGTGGGGATGCGCACGAAGCTCTCACCCATTAAATGGTTAATAGGTAAAGTTACCCATCCAAGGAACAGAAAATGAAGGTCCTCACTTTGATGGACAACCGCTCAGAGATCCCCAATGTCCCAAAATATTAGGTTTCTCTTCTAATAATGTTGGAAATATTGCCTACTGTCACGATTAATCTGAGCAGCAGCACAGGCTGATTACAGGCGACGCAGTCACAGTGCAGTGCCTGTGATGTTTTCCACACCCCGTCAAATCTGCTACACATGTAGGGTGTGAAGGGGAAAGCACTGTGATTCCAGGTTCCTGGGTGGCTAATAGATTGTGACACGAGAGAAGGAAACCTTTATTTTAAATCAAAAAAACAAAAGCCAAATAGCCACTCTTCAGGCAATGCTGAACTTCTCCAGGCTGCCTTCTTCCCTTTTAGCCCTCTGGCCCACGGGTGTCTCTTTTTTCTGCCTCTCCCTTTCTTGAGCGGAAAGTATTCAAACGCAAACAACTTTTGGCTGGCATCAAAGGGGAAAAAAAAGAGGTATTTGCAGATGTGGAGGAAGGCACAGAAAACATTTTTCAAATCAAAGGCTTGAATTATTGCATGGGCTTTGAGAAGTTTTGCAGGCAATGTAGACACGCCATTGTGTGTGGCTCGGAACAAGCTTTCCTTTCTTCCAGAAAGGGAGGGGGTAAACAAAACCAACAACCTCAGCTTTCTCGCAGTCCAATCTGTATGTAATCAGGCAGCTATCTATATTTTGAAATTCTTTGCATTGTCTGGAGTATGGGTGTCCTGTTTGGGCCCAACAATAGCAACATTGATTTTAGAATTTCAGAATTTTGGTGCACAGAACAAACTGCGGAACAAAAACCGCCTGCTCACAGTAGCACAACAACAGTGCTCTTACACAAACTTGCCTGTCTTTTTTTTAACATAGCCAGAGATCAATACGCCTCATTCATCTGGCATTATTAAAGCCATTTATTTGCCATTCCCCTTTTCTCGCTCTCTTGTTCCCTTTTGTTAATAACAAGCAACTTGCCGACAAAATTATGTCATCTTCCGCTCATTCAGGGGCCCCGCACGAGATAATTAGCTTTGTTGTCCCCATTCAACAATTGAGCTTTGTATATGAACTTACATTTATTAAGTGAAAGTATTTTGCAATGGATTGTACATTGAAGCTGGGTTGCCATGGGCAATGATCATCCTCGGAAAGCCGTGACCTCTCTGTTATGCAGCTAGTAACTAATTGAAATTATACAAATTACTCCGATTCTCTGTCTGCCAGTTTAGAGGCTGGTTCTGGTCAAGGGTCAAATGAGCTCCTATTCATGAAGCTATGTTTGAAGTGGCTGCTACCATAGCAGAGGGATGGAGCAAGGAGGCTCAGACTCCTCTGGATATGACCACATACTGGGGGAAAAGAGTGTTGTGGTGTTAGTAAGACAATAAGTCCCAGAAGGCTACCTTTATTTCACACATCAAAAGCTCTGCCTTGTCACTCAGCTTGGTTTTCTCAACAGCAGCCCTGGACATGTTTTATGAGCTCAGGATAATGTTGCATTTATCCACTGAGAAGGCCCTTCATTAGAGACTTAGCTTGTTTGCTAATCGCTGCATATTAAAAGAGGAGACAGGGAAAATATTACAGAAATCCCTCTTCATTAATTATGGGACTGCTGATTTCAACAGAAATACTAGTTTTGAAAAAGTAGCCATGTAGGGATAAATGCCTGGTGAATTTCCATTTGGGTTCCTCTAATGAAATCCTAGGTGAAAAATGTGCAGAAGAAATGACAATTCTTCAGACGAACACATTGTTGAATATCTCTTCTTTAGGTATTGTGGGAAAAGTGGAGGAAAAATGGGGAGAAGAACAGAGCGAAGTATCCACACATCTGTTGGTTGGTTCCTCATGTCAGGGCCAAAAGCATGTTCGATTTTTCAGCAGATAATCTTGGGAGACTCAAAGACAATGTTTTCAACGTGCGAAAATTTATTCTTGCTAAAGGCTTGTCATTTCCTATCTTCTATAAGCTTTTACCCTTACTAGTTGCCACTGATCCTGAATGTAGGTTTACCTACAACCCACTGATCGCTATTGGCACAAACATTCCCTGCATCTATTCTACTTTTGTGCTTTACTGCCCCAACAAATGAACAATTTCAACCCTCCTGCAGAAGTCCTGAAATGATACAGAAGTATTGTACTCTTCTGCAGGAGGGTTGAAATGTCTGCCCATTTTTTTCATCCTGTAGACCAGGGGTCTCCAACCTTGCAACTTTAAGCCTGGTGGACTTCAACTCCCAGAATTCCCCAGCCAGCAAAGCTTCATTGGCTAATTTAAATTCCAATCCAGGCACAGCCAGACCCCCATCCAATCAGAACACAGCACAACCGGCAGT
>JAPKID020003625.1:0-12220 GCA_026931265.2 Tropidonophis doriae
AAGGACAACTACTTCAAGATGAACAGTGACTGTGCAAATTTCACGATGGATTATGTGATGATGACTGTTCTTGACAGAATCATGGGGATCACATGGATTTTATGTAGCAATTGCCAAGGTGCATGAGCCATGCTGGGATGACTGTTTGGTCTCGTCATATTTCTTTCTGTTTCCTCAGGATTTTCCTCTTTCCCGAATATTCTTCAACAATGACCTGTTTTTGTGTCTTGTGTCTACTTGTTTAAATTTGTTATGTCCTTCACATCATCCTCGTATGATCTGGCCTCAGAATGGAATTTTGTGGGTGAAGAGTGACAAGGAGCATTCTACCACCAGTGTCTGAGTATGATCCCTTCTTTAGTATCTGTTATCCTGAAAACCCTGAGCTATTAGGAGATATTAATGGGTTGAAGTAGGGGTGAAATTCAGCAGGTTCTGACATTCTGGAGAACCGGTAGCAGAATTTTTGAGCAGTTCGGAGAACCAGCAAATGCCACCTCTGGCTGGCCCCAGAGTGGGGAGGGAATGGAGATTTTGCAGTGTCCTTCCCCTGCCACGCCCACAAGCCACGCCCGCAGAACCGGTAGTAAAAAAAATTGAATTTCACCATTGGGTTGAAGGCTACTGGCTAGAGGAGTTAAAGAATTAGTTGAACTGTTTAGGCTTAATTGCTTCAGCTGTTGCTCATATTTGGATCCATTTTCATATTTTATAGTATAACAAATGTAGCTGAACTACATAGTTCTAGTATCCCTCCTTATTGGCCATGTTGGCTGGAGCTATTGCAAGGGTAAAAGGTTATCAACTCCTGCTATACAATATTATTTGCTGAGCTCTTAGTAATGTCAATACTGAATAACTCACTTTTACACAAGCACAACTGCATACTGCCTATTATAGAATTACTGTGCAAAGTATATTTGTTACTCCTAAAATGTACATTTACTCCTTTCAGAAAAAAATGTTATTATTTCAAAGCTTAATAAAATATTTTTTCCCCTGAAAAACAATATTTTGTCCTTTTATTTATAATTTGTCCATGTCCATATGCAGGCAATCCTTATTCATTTAGTGATGGTTGAAAGTTACCATAGCACTGAAAAAAGGGATGCATGCCCATTTTTCACATTTATGACCATTTTAGCATCCCTGTGGACATGTGATCAAAATTCAGATACTTGGCAACTGGTTCATATTTATGATGGTCACAGTGTCCTTTTGAAACCTGAAAAGCAAAATCAAGGGGGAAGCCAGCTACATTTAACAACTGTGTTATTAACTTAACAACTGCTGTGATTAACTTAACAACTGTGGCAAGAAAGTTTGTAAAATGGAGCAAAACTGAGTTAACCGTTTTGCTTAGCAACAGAAATTATGGACTCAATTGTGGCCATAAGTTGAGGACTACCTGTACTCCTCATTCCTTTTTTATCACTATCCACTGCCTTAATTCAGGGATAGAAAAGATGCAGGTTTTCTGAGGCAATTATTATTTCTGACATTTAATTTCAGGTTAGATTTGCTCTTTTATCTTAGGTTAGGCCATATTAACATTAATTTAAGCATAACCCTATTTAAGCTACTGATATTCACATTATAACTGCAGTCTGACAATTATGAAAGTCACAACATTGTTTATAGAGCTATCAATAAATTACAATCTGCCTTCACAATTTATTCATTTATTTGATTTTTATTATTTCATAAGTTACTGAAGGTGGTAAATATACACAAAATCCTTCCTATTTTACCTACAACAGGGTGTCAAACTGGCAGCCCATGGGCTGGATGCCCCACGCCCACTCCAGCTCCACAAAGGGGGGAAATGTCATGATACATCACGTGACACAGTGACATCTCAAGTTTGACACATGTGACCTATAACAATCCTTGTGAGATGGGTTAAGAGAGAGTAATTGGCCCAAAGTCACTTAGCTGGCTTTCTTTTCTAAAGCAGGACTAGAACTGATGGTGTACCGTCAGTTTCTAGCCTTGTGCCTTAACCACTAGATAAAACTGCCTCTCAGTTAAAATCTGTTAGTCATGAAGCAGAAGAAAACAGTATTCTGAAAAGAAGAAAAACAAATAAGGGCACTGATATTTTATCACAAACACCCATAAGAATAAAAACAGATAAAAAAAGAATTGAACATATTTAGTGAAATGAACCACGCTTCCTGTATCTGTACAAATATAGGTGAGGAAAAATTTGGGTTTATTTTTTTCTGATGAAAGATATTTTCTGATGAAAGCATGTTTTGCTCATTTTTTTGAAAGAAAATTGGTCAAGCAAAATGTGGTGCATCTCACATCTGCAATGAGTCTGTCTTAGACTTTTAAATTGGAAAGTAAAATTGTTCTGATGCGGCATGAGACTTAAAATATTGTAATTTTATTTTCAGTTTGAAATATAATACCATACATGTCTGTTACAACATGTTGCACCTAAGATCCCCCCAAATATTTTTAGGCAACATTTGAAGCACAAATGATTCATAAGATTATGTAAAGGAATTCCAGTGCAGCACAGCCAGGTGAATATTGAGCTCACCCTCAAAGGGAAAAAATTGCTCGGATTAACACAGCATCTCAGAGAATATTAAAGACGGTATTAAGTTTCTTATACTAATTACACTTGCTAAGTATACAGGCCAAAGATTCTGAAACACATCCAACTCTTTCTAGGATTTATTATTAAATGCTTGATTTTATTTTAAAAGAGATATGCAAATTAAACATCTTACATATACATCAAAACAACTCAATATGCAGGTATTAATTCATAACATGGCATTTTTTTCTCTCTCTCAGCCATTGACAAAGCCAATTCACCCCAGGGGATAATCTAGCCGTGACATTTATTACCAAGGATGCCTGCAGGCTATGGGAAAAAGCAATCAAGTAGTACCCTTAATGGTGTAATTGAAGGACAAACCTTTTTTTAAAAATGCGCTTAGCACTTCAATATGTTTCTGTTGCATTGTTGTGGCTGCTGGCTGTGACTTTTTTGTACTACATCCTGCAGAGAACCTTGTCTATCACTTGGCTAGCAGCAGGGTTGATTTACCTAATCTAGTGGCTAAATTGGTCTCCTGTTTTTCTCTCATGGCTTCATGTACATCCCACCTGAAGTTGCATACTTAGATAATTGCACTACTGTATTTTCAGTTAAGGTATACATTAAATGTATACCTTTCAGGGAAAGTCACAGTAAGAAATAGGGATCATGATTGCCTGCAGTCACCATGAACTCTCATAGTCGTCAATAAAGGAGTATTTTTAAGTAATTTGTTGTCACAGACCACTTCAGTTTTAAGTACCACCATTGCTTCAATTGCAGCAACCTTCTGTGCATATAATCCAACCAAAATGACCAGCAGTAATTTAATTCAGTGATACAAATCTGATTAACTCGATGGTGTCCCTGTCTCTGTATCACAAATTGGATTGTAGAGTCCTTGGAGCTTGGTTGTTTGTTTGCTGATATTTTATTATCCAACTAGGTAATATCATCAATGCTGGTGTATATGGGATTTGTTCCCTATTTATATACAGTATAGCTTGCCCTCCCAGTATTGGGGTGTTTGTGTTCTCCTTGGTAATTTCTTGACTAGGGTATTTGTTTTCTGCCTGATTGTCTGGTATTAATCCCTACTTCTCTAGTGTTGGCTATTGGACGGGATACATTATGGTCTTTTTGTTCCCTTCCTATATTTTTATTGCCTCTTTTAAATGGTGTATAAATGTGATTTATGCCAATATTTTGGGTGGCAGGGACCATATCACAATTTAGAACAAATTGGCAGACATCAAAAATAAAGATGTAATTTTAAAAGAAAATATAGTGATGTTTATTATTCTTTCCTGAAATTTCATGAAATATCTGTATTTGAAATGTCATGTACATGGAAACCCTGCAAGGGGGTATGCAAAGAAGCAAAAGGAAATTCCCAGCTGGTTTTGAAAATTATTTTTTATTAGCTTCTTTCAGTCTCCTTTAGTGATGACTTCCTTGTTCGGCAATGACACAGAAAGGAAGCCTGGTTCTCAAACTACTTGCTGGTGCAGCTGCTGTTTTTTTCAATATTTGCTTTCTTCTGCTTCATAAATTGTATTTCTTGTATGGATTTGATCAGTTTCACTGATTAGCACATGAAGACATCATCAATTTCAATTTCAATTTATTTCGATTTGTAAACCGCACCTATCTCCATCGAGATGGACTCAGGGCGGTGCACAGGAAATTAAAAACCACAATAAATAGATAACAACAAATACAATAAGTTAAAAAGAAATTAAATTACACTTCTGTGCTAAAATTCCCATTAAAAACCTGTCAACCATTTTCTAATTTGGCTGGAGCTCTGTCGTACCTGAGGTCTGAATTCTAAGCTAGTCCAACTTGCTGGAAAAAGTATGTCTTGAGTGAGCGGCGGAAGAGGGGAAGGTCCATGATAGTGCGAAGTTCAGGGGGTATCAACCTCATATAATATAAATACAAAAGTATACTTAACACACTGAACAATATCTTGGGCTCATATGTACCTTACAAGCATAGGTGGTATTCAGCAGGTTCTGACCATTTCTGGAAAACTGATAGTGGAAATTTTGAGTAGTTCGGAGAACCAGTAAATACCACTTCTGACTGGCCCCGGCCCCATCTATTCTCTGCCTTCCGAGTCCCAGCTGATTGGGAGGAAATGGGGATTTTGCAGTAACCTTCCCCTGCCACGCCCACCTAGCCACACCCACTTAGCCACGCCATGCCTACCAAGCCACACTGACAGAACCGGCAATAAATGTATTTGAATCCCACCACTGCTCACAAGCATAAACTCTTGCTAGCAATATAATCTTTAAAGCCAATACAGTATACTTCTTTGGAGCTTTACTATGTCAAAATAAAAAAAGTTACCATGAGTTTCTTCTTCCATTCTTAAGTTGTTTTTAATGTGTTCCTTTGGGTCCTCTAATGAAAGAAACATGTAAGCCTTTGGCTGCAACGCAACTTATGTGTCTGGCTGTTGACTTTGCTGACAACTTGCATAAAAACCATCTGTTTTGCTTTCTTCCACAGCTTCATTTTCAAAAATTCTTCCTATGAAGACAATTAATAAAGGTTGGTAACTGATAGTGTTTAAAAAAATTAACCAAGGCAAAATTGTATTAACTATATTTAGTAAAAACAATTTTTCCTGGCCCCAAAAGGTTTGTGTTGCCCTGAAAGACCCATTACAAAGGAAAAGGTGACTGTCTAATTCAACACCACAATTGCATGCAAGAATTGATTACCAGACTTTCAAGAGCTTCATAGCCTCAAAGCCTTTTGCCAGCATGGATAAATCTATTAGTTTTGTCTTTTTTCACTTTCCGTCTCAATGTTTTTTTTTAGAGTCTGGAAAACACACCATTTTGTTAACTTCATTTCAGAAATGAACTAAGCCAAATTCTCAACCATCCCTAATTGTTTAACCATTCCACAAATGATTTCAAGGGAATTTACAAATGGGAATAGCTTACTACAACGTCTTTTTAAGCATCATTTCAATTATTGAATGTCAGAAAGCAGTACAACAGCAGGAGTATTAAAATATAGAGGGTGCCTGACTGTGTTCTGATAGGGCCGTGATAGCGAACCTATGGCACATTTGCCAGAGGTGGCACGCAGACGCCTATTTGTGCGCATGCGTACCATTGCCGGCTGCTTTCTGGAGCTTCAGAAAATGGCCCCAAAAATGACCAAAGAGAAGGCCATTTTCTGGGCCATTTGGGGCCAAAATGAGAAAAGTGGCTTGAAAATAGTACCAAAATGACCTGAAAACGCCCCCAAAACAGCTTGAAAATGGCCCCCAAACCACCCAAAAAACTGGCATGTGTGTGCCGGCCAGCTGGTCTTTAGGTTTCCGGTGCTCTGGCATGCACAAAGACCAGCTGTCCAGTACACATGTGCATGCTAGAAACCCAAAGACCAGCTGGCCGGTGCGTGCATGGGCTCCAGCCAGCTGGTCTTCGGGTTCCGGCACTCTGACCCATGCACATTCATGTGCATGCATGTGCATTCCAGTTTGGGCACTCGGTGCCAAAAAAGTTTGCCATCACTGTGATAGGATGTGTATGTGTAGGCATATACGGGATGAGAGACAAAGTTCAAAGAAGGCAACGGCAAACTATTTTACCTACCATTTCCATAACAACTACAGTATATCTAAAAATCACAAAGAGTTGAATTTGACTCAAAGGAAACTTTATGTAAGTAGTGCCTCATATTTACTGCTTACTAGACACAGTATTTTCTACAACAAAGAACCCTGATTTGTCCTTGGGCGTCTGTTGACTAAAAAAAAAATCCTTCCACACAAATTCAGCCTACCCCTTGTTTGCTGGATGTGTGTCAAGGAATCCTCTTACAGCTTATAATTTAAGTGCTAAAACTGGGCCATGTACAAGTGTTTCTAGGGCTGGAATCATATCCTGGTTTTATATAACTTCAGGAAATTTAAGCAGGCCACAAATAGAAGATGGTTCTTATTTAGAGTTCATCTGTTGTTTGTTTTTAACACACAACAGGCAAGCGGTTAAAAGACTGCTTTTTGGATCTCTAGCATTCATAAAGAAATGGTGATTGTTGCAAATCAAATAGAATGGATAAGCTATAATCCTGACTACACTTGAAATAAAAAATAGATTTTTTTTCCTGTGTTTATTTGGCTAAGATCAAAATCCTACAAAACTTTGATATTGATATTATAATAGATAATAAATAGGAATCTGGTGCAAATGCTTATCGCGTTTTCAAAGCCTAAGGCCAGAAGGTCTCCACTGAAAAATCCAATAAATGGATTTTATCAATAGCTTTCTTAAGCTATATTGATTTAAAGCAGTCTCTAAGGCCAAAGGCATTAAAGCAAGGAGAGAAGAAAATTAATTTTAAACTTCAAGATTATTGTACTTTGTAAGAATGCATATTGGAGTACCATAGAGATACAGAGGGACAGTCTGCGCCACGAACACTTGATAGATTGCAGATTATAATGGGCTCCCCTCAGTTCTTGGTCTTTTGACTAAGAATCAGTTGTAATATTTGCAACGCTGTTAGTCTGGACTGAACCTGGCTTTTTTGCCAACCCATTGAAATCTAGCCTGGAATCTCTGAACTTGGTTTAAGAAACATCTGGGAGCAGCTTAGGGGACAAGCAGATTAGGAATTGTCCTTTGAACATAGGAAGAGTGAGTAGGGTCTGCCTTGGCCACAGAGATTACTTCTTGTTCTTACTTGGTGACTAACCAACTACCTGCTGTGTCCCAAATTTGATGTTTGATTACTTTTCAAACTATTTCATTTGATCCTCAGGATCATCTCTAGAAATTAACTGCAATTAAATTCTACATTGAAGAATATATCAGTTAAACTGCATTTCCATCTTCCATTGTCCATAGGCAGGGGTGGGCCCTGCTCAGTTGCTAGGTATGGCCATGATGGGCATGACCTAGTCAGCCTCCTGCACCCCAATGGGGGGGAGTTGTTTTCATCTCCCCTGGGCTATAGAGGCCTTCTGGGAGGCCCATTTTCCCCTCTTCCTGAGCCTCCATGTGGGCCCCACACTTACCTTGCATCCAAAATGGGCTATGTAGAGACTCCTGGGAGGGGCATGCTGGGGTGGCAGGGATTGGGCATGGAGGGTGGAGCCAGCCAGGGGTAGGATTTGGAGGTTCTCCAAACCAGCCATAATGTTAGCTGTTCTGACTCCCTCCTTCACAAGACAAATGACTAAACTAACTGATACTTGGCAGCTTGCCTGAACTAACCTGAACTAGACTGAAGGATTACACGACACAATTCTCCGACTCTGTAGCTTTTCTGTTGTTTCCTGCAAACCTACTCTTCAAAGAGGATTTCTTTTAAAGCCTGTTGGGAAGGCAATTAGGCAGCTGATACTGATTATCTCCAATGGCGTCATTCTGCTAATTGTCTCCTCTCAATCCTTAGCCTGACATCTGGGACAAACTGGGTTTCCTCCTCTAGAGTCGACTCATAGGACTCCTCACTAGAGGAATCCATCAGCAGCTCATCCGGAGCCGGCTGGGCCACAACAGCTAACAATAATAAAAGATCAAAAATATAGCCTGAAGCTGGCATAAACATGGACAAGGAATACTTTTTTTCTTTGAAAGCATTCAAATCTGTGAACAAAAGGGGGTGGAAAATCCTCCAGATTCTAAGGTATTGAAGGAACTTACTAGCTAAACCTCTAATTCTTATCTATTTGAGAAATTCTTTGAAAAGTCCTTGAGGAGTCTTCCCACCAGGCATCATCCCTATATCAAAATATGGAACCATTAAACTGTCAGATTGACATCAGTAGCTAAAAAAATATAGAAGCTATCATAAAGTGATGGGTTGTATTAACGGAAGTATAATTCCACATCGGGGAAAGTTATAGTTTCACTTGATTCTAAATGCATCACAAGTATTAAAAAGTATACTTTAGGAAGACTCAGATAAAAACAGAATCATTTAATGAAAGGTAATCACAATGCCCAGGTGAATGAAAATGACATGAAATTTATAGGAAGGCAGAATTCAACTGAATATTAGGAAAACATCTGTGACTGCAAGAGGATCTCAACAATAAAGTATCTACAGAAGTGATCCCCTATCATTGAATGTCTACAAGGCAGGATAAGATCTTCAAATTAGTTTCCTGCCCTGATCAATGGCTGGCGTCAATGATTTAAGTGTTTCTTTCCAACCTGGTCTACCCAATTATAGGAGAGAGCATACTGCTCCATTTTCCCCAGCCTATAAAGTGAAGAGAGCCCATAGCTTAGAGCAATGGTTCTCAACCTTCCCAATGCCATGACCCTTTAATATAGTTCCTCATGTTGTCGTGACCCCAACCATAAAATTGGTGTCTCAGTTCCTAAGACCAATGAAAATATGTGTTTTCCGATGGTCTTAGGCGACTCCTGTGAAAAGGTCGTTCGACCCCCACAGGTTGAGAACTGCTGGCTTAGAGGTTAATACATCTACCTAATATACAAGTAGCCCAGGTTTGAATCCCCAAAGGGTATGGCTAACTGAGGAGAGCCAAAATAGAAATAGATCTATAGTAGTCTCCCTTTCTTTCTTTGTCAATGAAGCATAAATTCAATACGAGCTCTTTTTTTATTTACAAGAGATGATAAAGCTTTGTCCAAGCATAGAGAAAAAAACTTGCTGTCATATTCTCTGGAAGATATTCTTGGACTGAAATGATTTGATGTCCTTGTCTTTTAAGGGTTCCTGGGAAAAGATTGCAATTCTGGAGAAAGCAACTATTTTGAAACAGATTTTGTAGGAAACCATTATATATCTAGTACTTTTTAAATAGTCATTTTATTAAACATAAGTACAAAAGTAAAAACTATACAAACTTTAAAAATATAGACAAATAAAACAGTAGAAGGCATAGAAAATAATTAGAAAAGGGGGAAAAGAGAGAGAAAAGAAAGAAAAATAAGAATATAGTAAAGAATGCACATGACTTCTTGTTGTCATCAAAAGGAGTGAGTATAAACTTATCACCTCCTCTTAAAATATAGGCAATGATCTCATCTTCCCAAATATTATACTTTTTAATCTACATTTTGTTATGGCACAGGAATGATTTTGCATTTCCCCCCTCTATTTTTGCAATATAGAGTAGCTTATTCCCTTCCCGTTTGTGAATCTTCAGCCTGTTTCATGGCAAAAGATTTGCTGTTGTTATTCCTACTCTACTGTTCTATAACACTATATATTGTATGGAGATAATGGAAATAAGAGGGTTAGGGAAATAGTTCTGCCAGAAGATCAATGACTCTTTTTATATTGATGTCTAAATAAGTCCCAATTCACAAGCTGCTGCTAAAGATTGTAGGAGGCAATGAAAGTGGAAGGGAAAACAGCTTCTGCTTTTTTGGAGCTGGGACAAAAATGAGTTATTCCTATCTGTGTTTCAAACATCACCAATAAAGAAGAAAATAAAAGAAGACATAGATAAGGATAATCTTTGCAAGTGCTCCTTTGCAGAGCTGTGGAAATCATAAATAGTGTTCAAATACAAATATATCACTCACCATAGTAACTAGATCAGGGGTTTCCAACCTTGGCAACTTTGAGACTTGTGGACTTAACTCCCAGAATGGAGTTGAAGTCCACAAGTATTAAAGTTGCCAAGTTGGAGACCACTGGACTAAATTACTTGCACTGGCTGTCTAGGGGTTAATTTTTAATTACCCTCTCTCTGAATATTGACCTTCTCAGGAGTATATGAAACTCAACATGCTAGGGAGAGAATGTTTAGAAAACACCAGAATATTATATTTTTCTTTGGGAATTCATAACTGAGTGATTCTATAAGTGATTTGGTGTTCTGTCCCAACCTTGGGCCAGACCAAGACTCCTTGTCCCAAAAAGGCCTCTTTCTTTAGCTACTGTGAATTCATGGCATTCACACATAGAAAAGTCCAGGCAATAATCCTTCCAAGGGTTATGTGCAGTACAGACCTTATCAGTTCTTCAACTAATTGCCAGGCTGGTAGCTTCCAGCCAAAGCTGTAAATTAAATTCTGTCAAGCAGTGTCTGAGACACAAAGCATAATCTTCCAAAAGAAATCCAAACAGTTGTCTCCTGCAACCACCTCTCCTCTTTACTCCTATTTATTCCTCAGCCAGGGAGGGGGCATTCAGCATCCCCCTGTGCCTTTCTTCCCAAGTTGGCTCCTTGTCCTCAGTTGTTCTCCTCTCCTAGCAGCTCTGTGCATATGCACATCTGGAACAGGCCCCAGCTGTTCCTCTTCCCCTCTTATCTCTGACTCTGAAGGCAGCTGGGGAATGTCAGACAGCCCTGGCTCTGCCTTTGCTTCCGATGCAGAGCACCTTCCCCAGACTCCAGGACTGGCCCAAGTTCCTCCCTAATCTCATCAGCGTCTGAGTCTTTCACTAGCTCTGCTAGCAGCTGGCAGGCCATAACATTTGGTAGCTTCCCAGAAGCACATTTTCTGGATTAGGAAGTGAGTCACACTCTTCCAGATGTGGTTCCAGTCTGTTGTTAAAATGTTTACCAGAAGGTGGAACATTCACATCTTATCCACAGGCAGGTTAGATTATGGGTATGAATCACCAAGGGAGAGCTGAAGTGAATGGTTTCCTGCTCACCTCCAGCCCACTATAAATGTAATATCCACCAGTATTTTCTTGCTCCAAATACAAAATAAAGTGTGTGATTGGATATTTTTTTTTGGCTCAGGCTAACTCAAGAATTGTCATCCATTTTCCTGCTGATCTTTACTTTGTTCTAATCAGTTCCCTGCAGTTTGATTTGTAAATGCATAGAGCCAGGATTACCTCTGTCTCATTTTTCCCTGGCATTTTCTCAAAAAGATTAACTGCAACTTTTTTTCCCAGTTCTTTCATAGTGGCTTATTGATCATAACACTTGGTTGACATACAAAATATCCCTAGTTCTGCAGAAACATTTTATAATCATTATTTTTCTTTCTTCTGCTGCCTACATCTCCTTTGAGCTGTTCTGTTCTTTTTTTAAAGTCTGCTGATCCTTGATTTCATTGTTTACTAATCACTTGCGATAAAGGCCTTTCATTCCCAAATAACTATGTGGTGGCTGAGGTAAAATCCTTCTACCTCAATAATTAGGAAAACAAAAAAATGGTGCAAAGGAGCAGACTTAAAAAAAATGCAAAAAAAAAGATAGAGGGGAAGGAAAATATTAACTAAGTAATTAAAAAGAAAAGGTGAAATATTTCACCTAGCTTTTAACTGGGCATGTTCAGCATGGTAAACATTAAGCCATTGAAAAAGAGCTGGTGGCAGATTTTGTTTTGAAAAAGGTAGGAATATGCAAGAAGGGGATATTTAAAGCTGGTTTCTGTGCCTACACATGTGTGTAGTTAATATATGCAAATGTTATTAAGCTTTGTCTACACACACAGCTGTATATCCAATAGGAATTGCCGAGAGAAAAAAAAGTGATTGGCAAATGATGTCCTGGAATAGATAATTGGACAAGCACAGCAAGAGAAAAAATGCCCAATGTCAATCCCCATAGTAACCTGCTGTATCCTTTGCAAGCTACTATTGAAATACAAGGTCATATTGCGCTACAAGGTCATATTGACCATCTTTAAGACGCTCCATGGCACAGGGCCTGGTTACCTCCGTGACCGGTTGGTGCCCCAT
>JAPKID020003626.1:0-12218 GCA_026931265.2 Tropidonophis doriae
AGTGACAGAGACTCATTAAGTAGTTGGGACTTGTTTAGTGACAGAGACTCATTTTGTGGCTGGGACTTGTTTAGTGATTATATAATATATAATATATATATATATATATATACATACGCTACTGCAATGAATGAGGACAAACCATTTTCAAAGCAAATCTCCCACCTGAAACAATTTGTGTGTTTTTCAACAATATTCTTCCCTAGTATACTATATTATACTGCCCTTCTCTTACCATATGTTCAGTTCTTCAAGCCAATGGACACAAATAAGGTTCACCGCAATCACTGATTCATCAAAGCACTATCCTTATTGTTTATCATTTTGGGATGATTGTTTCAAGAACGTGAATGAGAATTAATGTAACTTAGCCAAATTCTACCTAAGCAAGCTATTTTGAAATGGCTCTATAGGTTTTTGTAATTTTTAACCAACTATAGGCAGGAAAGAGTATCTCAATGTGTTGAACATGGTAGTGATAGTATGCCTTAAAGTAAAGGTTTCCCTTGCACATATGTGCTAGTCATTCCCGACTCTAGGAGGCAGTGCTCATCTTCGTTTCAAAGCCGAAAAACCAGAGCTATCCGAAGACGTCTCCATGGTCATGTGGCCAGCATGACTAAATGCCGAAGGCACACAGAACACTGTTACTTCCCACCAATGGTGGTTGCTATTTTTCTACTTGCATTTTTATGTGCTTTTGAAGTGCTAGGTTGGCAGAAGCTTGGACAAGTAGTGGGCGCTCCCTCCGTTATGCAGCAGTAGGGATTTAAACTGCTGAACTGCCAACCTTTCTGATCAACAATCTCAGAATCTTAGCCACTGAGCCACCGCATCCCCTTAGAAATGAGGAAATATGCTTCAAGTTTGCTTATTTTAATTCAGACAAGAACCATTCTAACATTTAAGATCCTCACCATAAGAATGCATTTTTCTTTAGATTTGTGATATAGTGAATTGTATAGTTTATTCTACTTTAAAAAAAAAACAAATTTCCCTTTAAACAGTGAGATTCTCCCCACAAAAAACCTTCACTAAAACAAGTTTCCTGGTTTATTATCTTTTTTTTGTGATAGATGTTTTGTCAAGGCACATGGTATGCCCAAAATATGGGAGGGAGCATGTCGCTTCCTTTTTGCCTTTCAGCTCCACCCTAGGAGCCTTCTAGACCGAAACATTTTATATTGGATTTTTTGCTGATAAATAAATGAAGGGAGACTAGTATAGATCTATTTCAAACTATTTAGCTCTCATCAGCTAGCCATACCCTTACTGGGATTGAACTTGGGGTATTTACATGTTGGCTAAAGTAAAGCAGAATGATTGCACTGAAAAAGAAGAAAGTAAGTTATAACAAAAACATATAAAATTGCAAAACATTAAAAAAGGAAAAAACACGAACTAAAAAACAAAGGAAAAACAAAAAAATTGTAAGAAAGTTTTTCAATTGAAATGCAGATCAATCGACACAGCTCAATTCCACAACCAATAAGAAAAAAGTTTTTAAAAGGAAATGAAAAACAATGAAAAAAAACCTATATTCACGAAATGAACACTATGGTAAATGACACAGCTTAATTCCAATGTCTGCCCTCTGTCTGCCTTGCCTGTTTCGCATTGGTGCGCTACCCGATCAGCCCGCTTACTTGCCATCGGCATTAGCCGCTGCCTCAGAACTATTGATGTAATTCCCACTCCAGTTCTATGGAAACAGAGACTAGGATTCATAGCGCCTTCTGGGTAGCATGGTTTTCTCCTGCCCATTTGCTGCGGTCTATGAGGGAATTTTTCTTCACCACTACTACAGCTCCCGAGATGCCTCGCGAGGATGAAGAGGAGAATGAGAAAATGGAGGGAGGGAGTGAAGGAGAGAGAGAGAGAGTGGGGAGAGACTAAGAGGGCTTTCTCAAAGCAAGAGAAGGGAAGGAGCTGACGCCTGTGTTAATAGACCCTGATGGCACATTTTCCCTCCATAAGGCGGACGAGTGGTCTAGGCAGGAGGGGAGGGGTTTACGCTCTAGAGTGAAGCAGGCCGAGGAGTGGCTGAAGCCGATGAGGAAGCTGAGGAGGCCAGGGTAGGTTGAAGCCAAAATGGAATTGTAAAATACTTAGTATAGCATGTGTTGCTTTTACCTGTCACAGATGTGACAGCTATATAATAGTAGGTAGATAAAAATGTGTGTATTCAAATTCAACGTTGTGTGAAAATTTCAAAGCAATCAGTGAAGAACTTTCAGAGATTTAAGATTTTGAACAAATGAAAATTTACATTGTCACAGTGTGACATCTATATAAAAGTAGGTATATAAAAACCGGTGCGTGTTCAAATACAACGTTGTGTCAAAATTTCAAAGTAATCGGTGAGGAACTTTTGGAGATTTAAGATTTTGAAAAAAAAGAATGTTTACATTTTTATTTATATAGATTATATACTGGAAACATATAATAGAGAACTGATTGTAAATGTGTTAACAGCAGCTAGAATTGTATTTTATAGGATATGGGATTTATTTTATCAGTGGTTAGATAAAAAAACATGGAAATGAAAATTATTAGAGAATATTATCAATATAGAATAATAGAATTATTTAGAGTATGACATAAAATACTTTATTATTGGATATATTGAAGATGATGTAATGAATTGTTATAATAAAATGAACCCATATTTAGCATATCTCGTTTAAAATGAAATAATAGTGATAATCAAACAAATGACATACAATAATAATAATGTATATAAATATATTTGACTGGTAATATGTGATTTTATATAAAGTGTAAGTGATGACTATGGAAAGGATGAATAAAAATCTTATAAGCAATCGACACACTGTAATGGAAGATGCTTTTATGTTACATGTCTTGTCTGTCTATGTTTGTTTAAAAATAAACACTTTTGTTTAAAAAAAGGAATTTTGCATTTGTGCTAATGCTGATTCTGACAAATATACTATTTGGGGATACATTTCCTCCTGAAATATCTGGTTTATGAGGCAGAGCTGACTTCACAACTCTTGCTAAAAAGTCTCTGGTTTCTGTGCCTGTTGTGATTAAGATTCTCTGGCAATGATAATGTATGCTTTGATCACTACCGCAATGCAATCTACTTGGGTAGCTTTTGGAAATAATTTGGAAATTGCAATCTAGAATGTAATACCAACACCAGTTAAATGGCAGCGCACTCTCACCAGTTCAGGTTAATCCCATGTTGAGATCACTGTGCTGTTTACCAAGAGTTTCCAGAAGTGAAGAGTCAGTTTGAACATACAGTACTGTTGTGGCCCAGCTGGCTCCAGATGAGCTGTTGATGGACTCCTCTAGTGAGGAGTCCTATGAGTCTGCTCTGGAGAAGGAGGGCGAGAGTGAGGGAGCAGAGAGCCCAGCTAGTCATCAGGAGGCCCCTGGGGCTTGGAGTAGTGGGGAGGATCAAACCCAGTTTGTACCTGATGTCAGGCTAAGAAGAATTGAATGAAGGCAGAGTCAGTTACAAGAGAGACGAACCCAGAGGAGATAATTAGTCTCAGCTGCCTAATGACTGCCCCCTCCCAAGAGATTTAAAAGGAAGCCTCTGTTAAGGAACTGGTTGCAGAGAACAACACATAATTTTCAGTCAGATTTTCCTTGTCTCAAGTCGTAGTGTGTATTCTTTCATCAGAAGCTTCAGGTTTGTTCAAAGTCAGTTCGGGCAAGCAACCAAGAAACAGTCAGCTTAATCATTAGTCTTAGTACAGAGGGAGTCAGAACACAGTACCATATCCAATCAAAGGCAGTAAAGGCATTATGAGATATGTCATGGCAATCAGGGCAAGATAATGTGTGTCCTCATTGGCTGCATTGGCTGTATTCAGGAGAACCATCCAAAAGGGTTTTTGAGGGGGAGATCATTTAGCCTGCTATAATTCTAGCCAGACTTTCTTATCACTGAGCTCCACTGCAAACAGTTTAGACAGATATCTGCAGACAAAACATTTTAAGCACATGTGGGCTTTGTGTTACTTTGTGCAGTACCATACCTAGTTTATGCAAGACCTCTTTTTATAATATTTGTTTGTATCAGATATATATTACTTCTTTCTTGAGGAAGTAGATAAGGCTTTTGGGTTTGTTTGCATCCATATTTGTATATTTGATGCTGTTTTACTGCTTGGTCTACAAGGATCCCTAAGAATATCTTCCTACCAAAGAATAGAATTCACACACATTTTTTTCCAGGCAATCTTTTCCAGTGTCTTAAAAGAAGTTATGCAAAACTGAAAGTTTTGTTTAAAGGGTCAACCTTGGATCCAATTCATTAAGTCTATGTCTATGTTTGGCAATTTGTTAAAGAAGTGATGGTTTTGCAGTTCCTGAAGTTCTAAGATGAAATGGATTGTTTTTATCCTTTCCAATCTTGGTTCATACTTGAATTTGGCAAGGAAATATTGTGAAATAGATTACTGTATATTGGGAGGAGAGGAAGTGCAACCTTGTTGATAACCTGTTTTCAAAAGTCCTCAAGTATTCCTTTTATGAAATAAAGTGCCATTGGAGTTAAAGCAAATCTATTTTTTTAAATGATATTATTTTAGCTTTGTGTTTTATACCTAACATGTTTTTAATGTTGTTTTTATGACTGTTTTACTGTATTTTTGTAAGGCACTCAGAACTAATAAGTAGTAGGTGCCATATCAATTTTCTAAATAAACTTATAGGTAAAGCCAATGTTCCTATATTTGCCTTCTTAGTAGGAAGCATGCAAATGGCAATTTAAAGACCCAATGCTCGGTTGACAATATACTAATAGTAGAAGGAACTACTGTACCATAATGTGGTAGTCAGCAGTCTTTGATGCAGTGTCTCCTCTTGTCCTCTTGTAATTTTATTGCCTAGACTTTCTTTCTGCAAAGAGATTGTCTTCCCTTCCTGCCTGAAGTTCAGGGGTTGTGAGAAAAAAGCAAGAATGAGCAAAGGCTGGCCTGTATCCTGTTCTACTCAAGGCCCAATCTCAAGTATTCCTTTATTTCAATTAAGTTGTATTTGCCTTTCTGAACTTGGGAGAATGTTTCTTTCAAAGAAGTGAATATTTTGTTCATCTGAAGGAGTCCGGAATGTGACAGGGGAAAGGGAGGAGAAGTAAATCAAAGCAGATAGCAATTCACCAGATGTAAAGTATTTTTCTTCAATGCCCCCTCCCTCTTCCATCTTCCCTCCCTTCATCCCAACACACACATGCCTTGTTTTTTTTCTCTCCTACCAGAAGTTTCAGAATGTTTGCTGACAATTTAATTCCTTCATATAACAGAGGCACTGACATCCTGTAAAGGAGCAGCAGTTTTGTCTCACTCCTGATGAAAAGCCAGAGGGAGTTTTGCCTTGAATCATCTGCAACTCAACATACCACACAGACAAACCTTGACTAAGATGGACTGCAGTCAGTTTGAAAGTTCAACTCAAGTTTGAACTATTATAGATCTTCTTCCAACTTTGCAAACTCATTTTTCAGCTCAGTAAAAGTCTGGAATTGGCAACATTGCCTGCATTTTCTTACCTTACCTTAGGATGCAGAGGAAAAAGGGATTCCTGAGAGTTTTGAGTCATTTCATCAAGATGCCTTTAGTATTGAAGAATGGCTCCCAAGCATGAAATATATAGTCAAGGGTTAGTAAATAGTAAATGATGAACTGGATTGAGAGAGCCTTTGAGCAGAATTTTCCTCGCAGAGACTCCCTCCCTCTCATCTCCCCCTTGCCCCCCATAAAAACAATGGTCTGGACATGATACAGGAGGCTGCAGGGAATAAAAGAGTGGATGAAACTCTTCTGCCTTTCACTGTCTTTCATGGGTTGTGACCTGCAAAACTCTTTATGGAGAAGCATACATAAAAAGACTACCTTGAATTTAGATACAATGCAAGAGAGAGAAGGAACGGGTCTCTTTAAAATGTGACTGGGGATAAATCAAATATTTACTCAGTTTCTATGGACATGTATTATGGATGGAAAAAAATAATTTACACAGATAATGAGAATATTCATAGTGTTTTATGTGCAGTATAAAATCCAGAAGCTTTAAAAATGTAGGAACCACCAAAACTGAATTAAAAGTGCTATAAATGTATAAAGGAGAGGAAAGAATGGGAAATGAGTAGGAATGTAGGAAGCAGAAATTTATGGATCATTTAATCATTTCATTTTTGTCTTTCTCCTAATTTATAATCTTATCCCAATAACAGGACAGACCCAATCCTTGACAACAAAATAGATATCCATTAAATATTTTTGAAAGTATATTAAAACTTTAAGAGACCCTACTTATTTATTGTTTACAAGATCTCATTGAAAAAAGGTATAGGAACTCTTTTTCTAAATTTTCTTTAAAAAAAAACTTGTCCCACAATTGCAGAATAGCTATTAACAGCTATTGTACTGAAGACCAACCCACCTTGCTTAAAGATAAATCCTTTACCAACATATTTGTAAATTTGCAAAAGATTTACGTGTAGTGTCAGAAAGATTTCCTCTTGTATATTCCTACTAATTTGTATAATTATAGAGAATTAAATAAGATAAGAATTTAAAAAAAAAACCTGAATGATGCATATTTACAAATGGTATCCAAGGAATATGTATGAATATATCATATTTCATTACATAATCATCCACATAATGGAAGTAACTGATGTCTAGAAAACTCCTTTTTTCTCCCTTTTTATATTTGATGCTATTGGTGTTTTAATAGAGGTATCCTACTGTTGAGAAAAAATTGGAAAAAAAATTCTTCCTATAAGAAAATCAGAGCAATTTTTCTGTCTAAACTAGAAGTGTCAAACTCTCAGCATCACGTGTATGTCACATGACATATCATGACTTTTTTCCCTTTTGCTAAACAAGTGGGAATGTCCAGCACGTGACATATGTGGCCTGTAGGCCAGGGGTCTCCAACCTTTGCAACTTTAAGTCTGAAGGACTTCAGCTCCCAGAATTAAAGTTGCAAAGGTTGAAGACCCCTGCTGTAGGCAATGAGTTTCACACCCCTGATCACCCCACTAAACAGAAAATTTGTCAAAAACTATTTGTGTCTATGTCCATTTGGATTTTGCATTTTCATACTACTTGTATCAAAATAAGCTATAAGTTTACTTCAAAATGTACCATATTTTTCAGCTGTCATTAATATATTACAAGTGAATAGATTGTTATAATAAAAATGTCTGGTTTTGATTCCTAAATATTATATTAAAACCTAAAACTGAATTATTAAAGTGGTTTACACAAGTGTCCTCAAACATCTTATGAACGTGCAGATCATTTTAGACTATCAATCTCTCCTGATTGTCATTAAATAACTATAGAAAAATTGTTTTTTCATCATCCTATAACCATTAAAATTAACGGAACCTACATAGATTCATGATATTTTTAAAAAATCCGTTGTATCTTTATATGTTGAAGTACAGGATCATTTAGAAGGCCTATTAAGAAAAAAAAATCTGTTGTAGATAAGTTTGCCATAGATACTATAAATTCTTAATTCCTCATTACTCACAAGTTGTTCAATATAAACATATCAGTAATAATATTTGATAAATTTGATCAGTAACTTGGACCAATGGGGAAGAATGCAATTCCAGTACTAAAACACATCTATTTTTTTTTCTTTTTTCTTTTACTCAGTCTATCTCTTCACACTTAAATAGCAAAGCCAGTCAATATGCAATTTTGCTTCTGCACCAATTTGTTGGGCCTATAACACTTCCTTTTTTCCTGTGGATGTCTCCCCTTTGTCATTATTGAGATGCTTCCTCAATGGAGCTATATCCTTTTTTCACTCTTAATCATAACTTTGGGCATATTTTTGTAACTTAAGTAGAGTCTTCTATTCACAATCTGAAAAAATGTTCAAAAATAAAATTTATTGGGAGGACTGCGAGACGTGGCAGGGGGAATTCAACAGCCAAATTATTTAAGGGTGAAGGCTGAGACGGCTGTATTAAAATGCTATCCATAATTCCTCAACAGACAGAAAAGTATGCCTGAGATGTACCCAGCATCAACAGCAGTCATAGATACTGTCTTAAAATTTGAATGTGGACCAGTTTTTAAGTGGTAAATGAAGCAACTGGTAAGTGAAGCAACTGATGCATTACTTTGTTTCTTTCCTACTATACATTATATATGGGACTAGTGTAGATAGGGACTTGGAGTGGTGCATTCAGTACCATGCCAATTTGCCCAGAAAAAAAGATCAGAGGTACTCTGTGCCTGTGACCTGTCAACTGGTCAATGTCTCAGCACTAGCCTGTTTTTTGTTTTTAAATTACAGGCTCGGAAATTCCTTTGAAAGTGCTCTAAACCTGTGTCTAAAAATAGCCTGGCTGACAGGCCACAGATGAAGGAGCAAAGCAGGGTGAAGTTGGAGGCAGGAACTGATGAGTGTGCTTTATTCACAACTACCCCAGTAAGAGAATGATAGCAAGTCCCCATGCTCAACAGTTTCTGAAAGGAACTCCTGACAACCCCACCCCAAATAATAATAATAAGAAATTATAGTCACACCATACTTTTCGGCAGAAGCCGTCAAAAACATGTAAACCAATAAATGGTGACAGAACCAGCAACATCTGCCTGATGGACCATCCTTCTTTACAGATCTTAAATCAGCCTTTTGTGAAGCATAGGACTAGCATTCTGTCAAGAAAGTCCTGCTTTTTAATCCTAGGTCTAGGGTTCTTCCAAATGTCCGCTGAAGCCATATTTTTGAAAACAAACAGACTGAGGTAATATTCGTTCAAAAGGTCACTAAATTTATGTGCCTAAGGGTCCTGATTTGGAAAGAGCTTTGGAAAGCCCTAATCAGGTGTCATGTGTATAGCTGCCTCTTTGAAAGCCAATTTCCCATTTCTCCTCAACCCAGACCAACTGGTCAGAGAGGGCTGCCTGCAATAACCAACATGGCCAATAGGAGCTAGGCAGATTCTGGCACTTAAACAGATCATCCTCAAAATCAAGGAGATTGATTGTAGATCTTATCAAGGCCTCCAAATCAGCAAATACCTCATCTGTTTAGTGGAAATGAGACAAAAGCAGCATCATGAAGACAAGTCATATAAAAAACAGTTTGCAGGACATAGTTTGTGCCACTGTGTGCCCTTGCTTATAGATAGAGGAAGCAACCTAGATATCCTAAAAGAAAGTGTGGCAGCCTGGTAATGCAGCCAAATACAAGATTCCTCTCACTGAAACATTTTGCTGCGTATTTTATGTTCATATGCAAAATTATACCTATAAATGTAGTTTGCTATACTTCATTTATATGTAAATATGTTTTATGTGAAGCATTTCCTGCAGATCTACCTTTATTTATCTGTTGTGCTGCACAAAGTTTCTTAATATCATGCAGCAAATATAGACTTTTTATAGCAAATAAGGAATTGTCATAAGTTGTAGCTGTTCAGGGGTGCAGAAAATTAGCTCACTTGAAAGAACAAGATGGTAAATTTGAAGAAACAGCAAGAAATTGCCCTAGTGGTACTTTTATACTATGTGCCAACAACCCTGAAAGTGTATACATTGTAAGGCAGACAGCTTCTAAAGTTTCTGAGAAACTCATCATGTTTGTGAGAAATAGTTTTTGAATAAGGATGCATTGAATAAATGCACAACTTGTTTGTTAAACAGTAAGGGGAAAACATTTCATTCAACACACCACTTATTAAAAGTTTCCTTTAGAAAGAAAACCTTTCTAAACATTTGTTGTAACAAATGCATTTTTCTCTGTCAGCCCTGCTTATGAGTAAGCCATCTCCTCGATATTGCACTGACATCAAACAACATGTAGCACACATACTTGTTTAATAGGTTTATTTATTTATTTTGAAGATTTTACAATTATATTTCATCAACTGGTACAACAAAACATATTTGGCTATTTTAAGAGGGCCTTTGGAGATTTGCATGTGGTGGTTCCATTCATATACATTGATGCTTAAATGCTAAATAGCATATTGGGTAATTTATTCAAGCAGGCTTCTTTGTACATCCTGATCACTAGCAATTCTTCACACAGCAGCTTATTGTTGAGTCCTTTAATTATAGAAACAGGAATGGTGGTGGAGGAGAACAGCTTTTTTTATGTCTGACCTTGAAATGGAAAGAGATGCTGTTACATTACATAGCCCAGGAAATATTAGCAGTATGTTCCTTGGCTTTCATTCGTAAAACTGCAATACTGGAAGACCTCCGTTCAAATTCTGGCTTGGTTTCAAATGCATGTCCATTAGTTCCAGAAAGTAAAGAGTCAGTAAAGAAGTTATTAAGGGGAACATGGCTGAACTGGCTCTGGTGATTTGAAAAGCCAGAGTACCCAGAATCTGTCCGAGGCGAATGGGAGTAAGGGGTCATACAAGAGGAAGTATCCCGTGGAAGCATGCAGGAAGTCACCGAACTGCTAGCTGCATTTCCTGCCCACAAGTTATTCTGAATCTGGAACATATAAACAAGACAAGATTAAATGTATATTTCAAATATCTTTTTTCTTCCTCTGGTTTCATTTTTCACTGAATCTATTGTCAAAAGAGCTGGCAATAGAATAATATTAAGTTTATACAAATGAAAAATAGAGATTCAAATAAGAACTGTAATTTTCTGAAGCAGCTAACAAAGTAACAAAGCTGATCTTGGATATTCTGTCTTTCACTAGGGAACTGGGTATCATTTGATAACTTGCCTCAGGCTAGAAAATAGCTTTGGCCACATTTGGCCACGTTTTCTCATAACTATCTTTCCCAAAGTAAAATTTGACGGTGAATGTAACCCTAATAAGTTTGACAAAATACTTGGTAGCCATTCATGGAATGTAAAAGCACTTGTTTTATTGCCCCTAAAATTAGGACCTATGTTTTCTGAGGAAATCGATATCTTGCTTACAGTCCCTTCACAATAGATTGAGGTAGTTTTAACAGAAACTCTCAGTCAATGTCATGAGCAACTTTGTGCTCAATTTTTGCAGAAAGGCTGATACCAATATGATGACTATTCTGCCACAATGAATGTATATGATGAAATATTTTCTGGGCAACTCTGGTTTACAAGTCTGACATATATCTTAATGAAACATATATTTAATGAAAAAGAAGGATACCTCTAAATTTCATTTCAACCTTGAAAATGAACTGTCTAGTATATTTGGAACATTTTATTTATTTTGGAAACTGTTCACAACTATACATGTATGTATGTGTGTGTGTGTGTGTGTGTATATATATATATATTTGCTTTCGTAGATTTTCACGGGTGTAGGTATGCTGGTATTGCTTTCCTCGGGTGTTTTCCCATGTATATAGCATGGAATTGTTATTGCAACATTTCGGCAAGATCTCACTTGATATCCTCAGGCTTTAAGGGAGGAGACAAACTGTCTTCCTTCTCTGCTTTTTCTGCTCAACCCAGAGACCATCCAGGCAGAGAACCATGAGATTACTGTTGTGTGAATTTTTTAGATATATATATATATTGCTGCTTGAATGGGACTTAATAATAACTCTCCTGCAGTTTGTCTTGTTTTGCCTATGGTTGCCTTGAGTGTTTTGGAGCTCACCTTGAAATAAATTTACTAAAAAATATTCTGGTGATCAATTCATGGTAAACCTTGAAGCAGCCAAGCAGCTCCCACTCATAGCATGATTTCTTTATTGTTCCGTTAAGAGAAGAGATGAAATGTACTCAGACATATGGCAAAAAAAAAAAAAAAAAAAAAGAATTCTGAAGCATGCAGGAAAATCAATACAATTACCTTAGAGTAGATACTTTTGGGCTACGTATTCTGTTTTATATTTAATTTTAGTTCTCCTTCATTTAATTATTTTTGATTAACATTAAAGGGGTAAAACAGTAAGGGGAAGAAAGGGGAAGCCTTCCCTTTTCTGGAGTGTATAAATGGTATAGCTAATCATTTTCAACAGTTTTGATAAAATAGCACTGACATTTCCAGCCTCTTTAAAATTATGCAAATCACTGAGTGGTAAAGCACTGGAGCTCTCTTCTCAAATAGAACACTGCTGTTTCAAAGTGGTGTTGTATGTCAAGTAGGCTAAGGTGTGGGTACTTTGATTAGAATATTCCCTCTCTTCCACCACCATCTTTTCTGCAGCACAAATCTGTGTCAATTCAATTCAATTCAATTCGATTTATTAACCGCCCCCTCTCCCCAAAGGGACTCGGGGCGGTGCACAGGATGTT
>JAPKID020003627.1:0-10147 GCA_026931265.2 Tropidonophis doriae
ATCAGCAAACCAGGAAACTTGGGAGAGCCCTCCATCGCCGGCGTTCCAACCACACATTCAATTTAAGTTGTTTCCTCTGAGATCCATCAGGCTAAGAGGCAAGATTTGCTCCCCCTTTCTTCCTTCCCGGCTCCTAGGGCGAGGCTGGAAAAAACCCCTCCAGCTGCCGCTAGTTGGGGGCTTCCAGAGAGCCACCCGTTCCCGCAAAAAAAACCTCCAGGATCTTTTGTGCTCCTTAAGGAGCCCCCCAGAAAGGCAAGTGGCAGACAAAAACGTCTGTCGCTGTCAGAAACCGGAAGTGAAGTCCCTGTATTTTCCATATATTTAATGTAATTCAAAGTACACAGGGTGATTTATTTTAGAGCTGAAGTTTTACTTTTAAGAATACAAAGATACTTGTGAAATAGCAATTCGTTGTGATGTGCAGGTGGAAAGCCACACTCAGTTTGCAGATACAACTGAATAGATTAGATACTTTAGACTAAAATGTCTAAAGTATCTAATTACCACTGAGAGAACAGATGTGAATTCACGGATTGTAAAAGCATCTTGAACCTCAAAGACAAATTATATTACACACATACACAAGCACACATTATATTCACATATTGTATTATAATTCTTTTTTTCCTTTACTTACTTTACTTTTTCCTCATAAATGAAGTAATGCCTATATTACAAATCTGTAAAGGCCATTAAGTATCTCTGATATACAAAATGCTTGATAAACAATACTTCGTTCTGGATTTGTGCGTTCCTGGATGAGTATATTGCTTCTCGGCATAGAGTACTTCTTTTTTAATTGCTCCAACTTATAAATAGAGAGTCTGTTGTTAATATTAAAAATATTTTCATAATTATAAAACAAACCCAGAGTAGGGATTAAAAAGGAAACTCTCCTTTGAGTCAAGCTTGACTCCTGTGGACACCATAAATGCAGTCATTCAGTGTTTTGACAAGAGCATAAAAGTGCCACTGCCTTCTTCTATGGTTTTTTTAATTTTCCAGTTGAATCTACAATTCTGAAATTCCTAGAGAGCCTGTCATGCAAATTCTAAGTTGACTCAACCCTGTTTATTTTCCCAGCCCAGGTAGAGTCAGCCAAGTGTTTCCACACATTCACAAATACACCGTGCAGAACAAATCAGGAATGTATCATTAAAATTATAACGTCACAAAGTAAACAATTTTTCACAGATTAGCAATAATAGCAGTAGTAATTGCAATACTTTCATACACTCCAGAACAGGTTCAGTCAAAATCCTGGGTGAAGAGATGGATCTCAGCTATGCCTAAAAATTCATAGTGCTGAACTGAGTAAGGAGCAAATTCCATGCTTGGGGCATTTACCTTGAAAATAGCAGCATTATGTTTATAATTTCTTCATAAGCATGGCTTGAATTTGAGTTAGCACTAAACAAGTTGCTGCCAATTCACTCATAATTCATACTCCTCTCCCCCAACTTTCATGGATACTTCTCTGAGAGAAAACAATGTGGGTATTTCCAAACTTCTTGTTTCCTGAGAAAGATTGTTCCCAGTCCTCTCTGCTAATATTTCCATTTCCCAAACAAATGGGAAGAGCTGAAAATATATCCCTTAGCTCTAACCTTCAGCTGGAATGGGGGTGATCATGTGCTGAGTGCCTTGGTGTATCTGCTCTTGTGTTGCTTTTTTCCATCTTCCCAAAACAGGAAGTTCTCCACTTTCAACTACAATTGAAACCAGAATTCCCATTGCTAAGCAAGGTAGCTGTTAAGTGAGTGACACCTTATTTTATTTACCATTTTTGCCATGGTTGTTAAGTGAATCACTGCAGTAATTAAGTGAATCTGGCTTTCTCCCATTGTCTTCAGTTGTCAGAAGCTGACTGAGAAGGTTGCAAATGGTGATCATGTGACTCCATAACATTGCAACCGTCATAAATACATATCAGTAGCCAAGTGCCCAATTTTTGATCATGTGACTGTGGGGATGCTGCATTAGTTGTAAGTGTGAGGACTGGTTTTAAGTCACTTTTTCAATGCCATTGTACCTTCGTTGTTAAATAAATAGTTGTAAGTTGAAAACTATTTGTATACAATAGGCATCTATGATTGCCTCTTGTCCATTGATCAATTACTTTTCCAGGTACAATTCTGAGAAGATGAAGGTGAAAAGAAGAAATTAATGACATTCCCTATCTACCAGCAGACTGAATCATCTGCAAGTATGTATTTATGTATGAGTTTGGCCTACTCATGTATGAACCAGTGTGAATGTGTTGTATCATAACTTTCAAAAACTTTACTTTTTCCTGTTAATTCCAAATAATTGTTTTTAATGTTGCTTAGTCCTCTTCAACATTTCAGTGAACTTGTTACATTCTAATGAAAAATGAGAAATAGATATGAGCTGCTAAGGCGTCTATGTACTTTTGGTTATTTAATAGTACTAAACCACTAGATTCACCTGATTAAATGAAAGTTCTTTATTTACTGCATTTTGATTTTTTAAAATTGAAAGCATACATTGCATGAAACTAAAAAAGTAGATGCAGTTGTGACTGCTGAAATATTTGTAGGCTGTAAAAATCACTAAACCATTAAAAAGTTGTTTGCAACCCCACAAAGCAAAGATCCCTTTCTTCTTATCTAGCCTAATTTATGAAACATCACTACATGTGACCAAATCTTGGTTTGTTTCTCATTTTATCAGGCAGACAACATTAAAATGTCTCATGTTCTAGAGGCATTCCTACGGGGTGCACTGTTGGAGTGCTCTGGTCTTTCTCAGACAGCAACAGAATATGTAGTAGAAAGCTCAAGTGTCTTTTGAGAAGTTGCTGCTCCTCTCGCCCATTTCGGAATCATAACAGAGAATGAGTGACTCAGGCTGTAGTCTAGAGAAATGAGTCAAGGGCAAAACAAACATTTCACTCATAAGCAAGAGGCAAATTGGCTAGCACATAGGAATGGTTTTCACTTGGCAGAAACAAGTTGATTGAATTTGACTTGGTAGTTTTTGCATATTGCAGTCAGCTTTGAAGTACTGGCACTCATCGTTGTACTAATACTATTAACCTAACTGTGTTGTATAATGAGGTTGGTGTTCGTAAAATAAATAACAGGCACAGTAGAGACTTTCCATGTAAAAGATTCACCAAAGGTTATGTTGTCTTCAGCCATGAAAAAAAAGGGGGTCTGGGTGTGGGTGGGAATTATAACATTCATTGGGAACAGGCCCTCAGTTGGTATGGTCATTCCATATTCTGAGGATAAACAATGGGCATTTCTCTAGGATTTCTTTCTTTCTGCATTTTTAAAACCTAAGCAACATCAACAACACGGATGTCTGTCTGGGTTTGATTCAGATAGAATTGAAATGATTAGCTTTAAGTAACAGGCCAACAATTTTAAATTCCATCTACGCTATAATTGGAAGAGTCACTTAGGTGATATGGGCGGTGTAGAAATTTGATAAAGAAATAAATAAAATAACATGAGTTGTTTCTTTTTAATGAGACAGAAGAGAGGACAAACATGAGCAAATAATTGTATAAGATCTGCTTTTGAAATTCTGGTGGCATTATTTTTGGTAGCCATTATTTCTAGTATTAGAAATTATTTCCTACTGTTTGGATATGTACAATGCCATGGAATGGGAAAATATTTCAATGTTCCAGAATATTATCCCACATTCCCAATATTTCTACATAAGCAAGAGTAAAAGAGAAATATCAAACATGGCATCATAATGCAAATGATACGAATTATATCATTTCCTTCAATTGACACAGATCACGTCATATGCAACAATGAAACAGGATTTCATTTTCATATTCCTTCCCCCACTCAGATATCTTTGTGTTTATTCACAATTATATGGTAAAGTATTTCTAATTTCTTCTTTACTGTGTAGATTTCCCCCCACATTATCCTAGCTATGCCACAATATAGTTAGATTAGTTTTTGGCATTGCTTTTTGTCTAATTACAGTCATTACAATTTGTAAATCAATATTTTATTGCTCAGAGTATGATGTAGATCCAGCTTTTCATGGTCTTTTTATTTTTAATTTTCCACCTACCTAATAAATGGAGAAATGAAATATTTCTCTTTGAATAGACGAAAGACATTCTTAATGTTTATTGTTGAATGAAGGTCTCTTATGGTTTTTTTTTCATAAAATGAATTTGTGATTTATGATTTTGATGATTAGACCCCCCCCGAGTCCCTCTGGGGAAAGAGGCACAGTTTTATAAATCTAATAAAATAAAAATAAAATAAATAAGACAGAATAGATTTAACTGTACAGAGAGAGGTTAAAAGAGATTATTTACAGAAAAGAATCCAGGGACATGATGTCAAATGTTATCCAAAGACACTTCTGTGGTCATATGGCTGGCATGACTAAATGCTGAAGGCGCATGGAAAGCTGTTACCTTCCCATCAAAGGTGGTCCCTATTTTTCTACTTGTATTTTTACATACTTTTGAACTGGTAGGTTGGCAGAAGCTGGGACAAGTAATGGGAGCTCACTCTGTTACATGGCACTAGGGATTCGACTCACCAAACTATTGACCTGATCGACAAGTCATCATCTTGGCCACTGAGCCACCGCATCCCACAAATACATATTTAAAACAAATACAAATTCAGATACATTATTTAACAATACTTATTTATTAAATGTATATAGCCACCTATCTACCAATGGAATTCTGGGCATACATGACTGCAGGCAGAAACATAATCTAAATGGTGCAGGATAAGATAGAGTTTACTGTTTTCTTCAGAGAAATATTTCAAAAATAGATTAGAATTTGCATGGGATTATGTGGAAAATATGAAATACCGATAAGATCAATTTAGGGGATTTATCGTATTCTTTGAGCAGATACAGAGTTTTGCTAAAGAATGGGATTTTTGATTCTTATGGCATCTGAATGTGAAAAGTTAAGTCAGATTTTCATGATTCCTATAAAATATTGACCCATGTGAAGTTGGCATTCTTAGATGGATTCTATTCACAACAACCTCATTAAACATCTATTTTGTCTTGCCTTAATAGTGAACTTTTCTTCATCGATGATACATTTTAAAGGTAAGAATAGAGAATTTGCAGTGCTGCAGATGTTAATGAACTGAATCCCTGAGACCAGTGTTACACAACCCCAGCAACTTTAATCTGGCTGGGGAATTCTGGGAACTGAAGTCCACATAGCTTAAATTTGCTGAGTTTGAGAGCACTGGTTTAGACAGTGTGGCCAATATCGAAGGATGCCTGAAAGGCCACAATCTCCGCAAATCTCTTTTAAGAAACAATCTGAAGCAATAAAGGAAATCTAATAAAAAACATTAAAAAGTGTTTAAATGTAAACAGAACTGGTTGGCTAAAGAGAAGAATCTCTCTCTGCCTGTAACAAATAGCAGAATTATAATTGAGCAGGAGAACTGAAAGTGGAAATTGATGCACTGATTCAAATTTCTTAATAATTTATTATATCTCTGGTGGATTCATTACAGGAATGACTATAATTCCCTTAGTTAGAAGAGGATGCCTACGTGAACATCATTATTTGTACATGATATTTTATTCAGAAAGCACTGTAATGTGATCATGTATTTGCAAGTCAACAAAAGAATTTGTCTGTGGTAAACAAAGAAACTCTGAGGTGAAACCTTTATAAATGTAGCCTTGAAGTGCATAGATCTAGTTCCATAAGTGATCTTAAAGATTATACTGTCAAGTAAAATACATAACCATCTTTTAAAAAAAACTGTTTAGAGACCTCTGTTTTAGGTTCTTGTTCTTTAGCTCCAGTTTTAAATCATTACACATTATGGATTCACGCTGCCAATTCTGATAGCTGAAATATTCACACAGAGATAGAACACATTGTATGCATTCATAAAAGCATTCTCCAAATGGAACACAGCTTTAGGTAATTGCAATCAATATGTTTGGCCATGACATTTCACTTGGAAATGACAAACAAAAATATCAAATTCAGATACGCATTACACCAGGACTACATGGCCTAGGAAATGTGAGGAAAACACTAAGTAAAGGTACGTTCAGATGTACCTGATTTCTCTGTTTCTTAGCAGAGTGAGCCAGTGTGGTCCAAAGATATTTCCATGGGTCATGTGGCCAGCATGACTAATCACCAAAGTGCATGGAATACTGCTATCTTCCCACCAAAGTGATACCTATTTATCTGCTTGCATTTGCATGCTTTTGAACTGCTAAGTGGATGGGAGCCAGGGCAGGTAACAGGACTCATTCTCTTGCACAATGCTTAGACACAGGCCGTCAGCTTTCCAGTGAATAAGCTCAACATCATTAACTGAGAAAATACAAAAATAGATTTCAGAAAATGGCAGAATCCCTGTCTCTTGATCATGTCCTATAGCCACCTGGACTAGATGCATACGGTGATAATAATTGTACATAAAGTTGAGAAAGGAACTGTCTGCCTTATTCTGCAAGTTAAAAAACTTGCAGGGCTTCTGATCATATTTTGTTATTCTGCTTTGACATTGTGCAATCAATTATTTGTTCTGTTTATTCACCTGAGTTGGGATTCTGCAGAGGAAAGGATTCACATATATTAGGCTAGCAGTTGTACTAGTAGAACAGAACACTTGGCTTCTGAGATTGGCCAAGGATTTTATTTAAATATATGGATGGGTAACTTCCTTGCATATGGAAGTGTGGCAAAACAACCCACTGTTCCACAAATATTCCTTTTTGAAACCATTGATGCTTTGTTCTATAGAAATTCCTGCCATGCACCATTTAAAAACATTTCACGATAGAGATCATAACTAAGGAATGTAAGAAACCTTCATGTTTCTCACCCTTGTAAATCAAAGTAAGATGATGCTTGGTAATTTATTTTAAAAAGTGAAAGCATATTCTGTAAATGACATCAAACTGCCTATTAACTCCTCATAGTGCGCCCTGGGTAGCAGGAACGAAATGACAGCATTAACTAAATGAACTAGCAACTGTTAGACTTTCCTGAGTTTCAAAATACAAGGCGTATTAACTACATTACTGAGACCATATCTAATTGTCCAAAGAATACATTACTTAGTCAAATTTAGATACATTTTACCAAGATTATGATTTGTAATGTCAAAATAAAATGAAAATCTGATTTTAGGACATTTGTCATGACCCGGTAAATGTGACAACAATGAAGTCCATTTCCCCACTTTACATAACCTTATCAGGCCTAAAAGAACTTCTTCTGACACTAACAAAGCCCTTTAATCATTTCTGGCTGAAAAGAAAGAAATATTAAACAATTTGTTACAAGAGAATGAATCTCCACTCATCCTGTGAAATAGGCTGAGGCATACCCAATCAGGGAAGAAGCAACAAACCACGGACATTCCATACCAATAAAGGATGTGTGTCTACTCCCATCAATATTCTGCTACTCATTAACAAAGAAACATGTGCCACTTCTATTTCAGTAAGCCATGGTTTCTCTCAACCAATAAAATGATTCCTTTTATTTAAACAGTTTTTTTCACAAGTGGGTTCTAGGGCTGAGAGAAAATGAGCACCCAAAGTAACTGAGCTGGTTATGTGCCTAAGGTGAGACTAGAACTCTCAATCTCCTGGTTTGTAGTCTGATGCCTTAACCTACAGACCTGTTTATCAGATAAAGAATGTGGCAGCCCTATATGGAAGAACACACCTAAAATAAATGCCATATAACTATTTTTATTGGAATAGCTGTAGAATCTTGAAAACTTGAATATTTTCTTTCTCCCTCACATTATCTTTGTCTGAATTAGGGCTGGTCTGAGAAGTTTTTTCAAATTATTTTCTTAGAGAGGACTCAGGCCTGCTCATCTGAACATAATGGCTTTATTGCCTCTATTCTTTCCTTTCTTCTGGCCATTTTCTAGAAAAAAATGGCTCCCTTCCTGTAGTGCCAAAATCTTTACAACTGAGTCCTTAAATATTCAATCACAGATGAAGTATTGAATTAACATTTTATAGTAATGCTAATGCAAATAAAAAACAGCTTTTTAAAAAAGATGTGGATTGAAGCAACTGAAAAAGGGGTAGCACTAAACAGAAAACGTTAAGGATTTCTGAAGATCAATCTATTTTGTGCTATATAAAGGGGATAATTAAATGGATTTTTAAAAACTCATTAAGCCAAGTAGCAAATCAGAATAAGATAATACGTTAATCAGTTTATAATTTATATTGCAATGATGCAAAAATGATTCTTTAAATGTTAGATTATTGTTGGGATCTTCTTCTATTCTTTTTTTTAACTTAGCTGTAATAGTCTCTCCCATACAGGGATTCATTTTGTAATGGTAAATGGGCTTCCACATCCTAATATTGGTATGAACTATATTTTAGGGATTATACACTCCCCAAAGGATCATTAAGATCTTAAAAACAGTATCAGCCAAACCCCATGGAAACCAGTCCAAGAAAATCAAACAGTATTCACAGTCAGGATAATGTTGACATGATACTGGAAGACAATAATCTCAATTCACTCAGAAGGAATTCAAAAACATACTCGGGAAAAACACAGGGAAGTTCTGCTGTTGTTGCCAGAAAGCAAAAGACAGCTTGGTGGTTCATATATATGGTTATCATTGGTACGTGGAGGCAAACCTGACATCAGAATAGAAGTATCAAGTCTGAACGTTGATATTTTTGGAATGAACTGGAATGGGATATTTCACATCAAAGGAACTTCACATTTTCTATTGTAGACAAGAGCATTATTTAAAATTAAGCAGCCTTATAAAAAAAATTGCCAAAATAAGTGCTCATATACTACCTCCCATGTAATAGAAGGATGCCAATTAAAATCTATTAGCGAAAGATTAGGAACAGTAGATGACATGACTATAGACTAAAAAACAAAAATCCCCAGATTAATTATACAAAATTCAGTTGATGATGCAGAGCAAGTTATTCTGGAAAGTGAAATAGAGTTAAATGGGTTGTAGAAAACACCACTAACAGCAAAAGTTCATGGGCTTTATGAATATCAGCAGTCTGAAGTCTTACAAATTAATTTCAATAATCTACTACTTATAGTTTGTAAGCAGTCAAGAAACCCAGCAGAACAGTGCTAACGAATACCCAAAATATCAAAAAAATTGGTACTTTTAAAAACATGGATGTACTTGACCCATCTCATCTTACTATGAAGAATTTGTATGATGGACTGAAAACAACAAACTTGGCCCAAGAATTCATGGGGATGGTGACACTAGTTTCAAAATAAAGAGACATTAAATTGGGAGAAAGACTATGACGAAGCTAGATCAAATATTATGCACAGATATTACGGAGACAAATATATGTGCTATTAAAACCACGGTATTCTCATTTAAACATATTGCATGGCTGTGAAGTCTTAATTATCAGAAAGGACAAATGAAGGGTAGGGGGGAACCAATGTCTTTGAATTGTAGTGCTGGAGAAATTGGTTGCAAATATGCTGAATTACGTAAAAAAACATTCATCCAATACTAGACAAAGTAAAAGCAACTGCTCATTGGAAACATTTAATAGTGAAAACAAAGTTAGATTTTGGACTTATAATACAGACACGAGTCATTGAAGATCCTAATGCCTGGAGAAATTAAAGCTTAAAGCTTATCAATTCTGCTGCTTTCATCTACTTATCACTCAGACCATTTAATGCAATTATAGATAGCTGCATGTATAGGATAATCCATATCGTAGCAATTTAAATCTGAAAATCTCCTGTTGCTTAGTCAAGACTTATTATCAAAGATAACTCAGATGCTCTGCATGTAGTAAACATCCTGGGATCCTTCATGATCAAGATGCTCACAGGCATCATTAGATGACTATGCCAGCCAAGCCACAAATTCATTTTGCATTGTCATTCTGTACATTTTCTTGCGAGCTGCTCCCACTTCATCATCTATTTCTTCTGCAGATTGACAATATTTTCGTTTGCATTTCCACTGGATCTGTCAGTTGAAAACCTTCAGCTTGAACTTGTCAGAAGCAATACACTTCTTTTGGATTGTGAAAAAACACTACAATTACACCAGTTAATGCAGTCCAAATAGTGAGAATCCAGATCTATATTATCTCAAAGTCAGAATAAATTAGAGAGTTTTAAAGTGCACCT
>JAPKID020003629.1:0-12216 GCA_026931265.2 Tropidonophis doriae
AAGATACTTTTAATCTTACATGGGAAAAGACCAAAAAATGCCAAGACCTACATACCTATACATACATACCTATACCGGTGAAAATCTATGAAAACAAATATATATATACATATATACATTGGGTTCTGGACCTCAGGGCAGCTGGTACACTGTGAATGGGGCCGGGTGGTCTAGACGGGCATATATTCTGCACACGCCACTGCCCTGCGACACCCAGCTGCTCAGCAGAGGTAGCACTGTCCACACATGTGCGATGGGCCGGTCATGTTATAAACAGCCATGGAACGCAGGTGGGCAGGTGGGACAAATGACCCACCGTACTGATACAGTGGTCACTGCTCCTGCCTGTTACCGGTACGCCCTTAGCAGACCATATTTCCCAGAACCCCCCACTGATGATATAGTGATAATATAATGAAGCTGGTGGACTTTCATTTTCTCTGTGCATGAGTTGTGTGTGTTTTGAGAAAAAAATGTACTAGCTACTGGTATAATATGTCCTGCATCAGAAACGGTATAGGATCTCCTACTTGAGCAGGAACCTGGACTAGAAGACCTACAAGGTCCCTTCCAGCTCTATTCGGACAGATTCTGGTATTCATAGGCATGTCTGTAATTCATAGCCAATAGTAGTCCTCCTTTAAGGACTATGATGACTCCCCATTTAAAGCCACCCAAATGATTGCTTTATAAATCATTCCAATAAGATCATTTTTGTTTGAAAGAAAGATCACCAGTTTTTTTGAAAGTATCTTTGTGAATTTCATCTGATAATATACTAGTTTTCATAATTTGTGCTATCAAAAGCTGCATTTTTTTAAAAAAAAAGATCACAGACCAAAGTTTTTCTACTACCCCCTATTCTTATAGAATTTATTGACTGATCTTTTCCAAAGTAAAAATTGTATTCTGATGAAATGTGCTATTTAAGACAGTGACATGCCATTTTTTTTTCTGGCAAGAAGCAGGAGTAGTATTTCTATCTTTCTGGGCTAAATAATGCTCTATTCAGTAATTACCTTTTTAAATTTTTTTGTTTATTTGTTTAAAAAAAAGCTACATACTCATCCAAGGTACATACTTTTTGCTCCTATTCTTTCCTCAACTTTCTGTCTCAGTTGTGGGATCAAATAATCCAAATACTCCTTCAATTATTTTAGAGTAGTTATTTTTAGTAGAAAAGACTCAACAGGTGGTTGGACCTGGCTGACCTTAAGTGATTACAGAGGGCTAAGCAGGGCTTTTCCAGTTTTGTATCTGAATGGGAGACCACCTAGGAATTCCTACAGAGGTATTTAGACTGGGAATTTCTTTTTAAAGATCCTTGAAGAATACAATGCCAACCTCGTCCCTTAATGCTGTCAAGAAAACCATGTGGATGTAGTTATCAGGTGTAAAGCTCATTTCAGGAGCATCTTTGCTTTTATTCATAGTGAATCCAACACTATGATCCATTTCCTGCTGTGAAATGGAATACTCTGAATGGACAAATCTATATCACCTTTTTTTCTTCTGGTTGTCTAAAAGCTACTTTTCTTTTATTGTAGTCTGGAGGTCACTCAACACTTGACATTCACTTGAAAAGATGTTTCCTGACAGCTAAGCATTGCCTATTTTATTGTACATGCAGGCAGTAAAAATATGTCCTTGTGTAGCCAGCTGCTAACAGAATGAAAGTAAACAAGTTGAAGTGCATCAAAATGTTTTACCTTAATTGCAAGAAATATTATTTTGCTGTATGATCTGTTTCCTAACTCATTTGGCTCCTTCAAGAGTCAGGCCAGAAACCCAACATTATCAGATTTTTTTTTCTCCCCTTAGGCATGTATTATGAAGAGAGAAGTAGAGGTTGTACAATTTGCTGAAATGCTTCACTATTTAGTGCCTGAAAAATATAAATAACTTTCATAATGCATAGAAATAAATTCTATAAGGAATAAACAATTAAAATGAACAGTACATTGTCACAGAGATGTCTACAGTTTTGCCCAATGGTGGCATGCTTTGCAAATGTTAGAGGCCTACGGTTTCTACAATTCCCAATACTGAGAAATGTTTCTTTCCTATGTTTTGAACAAAATTGGCGTGTATCAGGGATTAGATTCAGCTGGTTTGGACCAGTTTGGGTGAACCAGTAGTTCCGGTGATCAGTTGATCCCACTCACCCACCCCTGTCTAGTCTGTCCTATATTTCCTTTGTTTGAAGCCTAGCTGATAGGCACGGCAGGGCAGATTGCTGTGCCCCAGCTGTTTTACTCACTGGGGCTGCAATACAAGGTAAGTTTTAGAGCTGTTTTCAAATGCAGTGCATGCGTGCAGAGCATTCAATGAATCAGTTGTTACACTGGTTGAATTACACCACTGATGTGTATGCTTTGCTTTCGGGGATTATTTCTATTCTTTATGCAATATATAATGCTTGCACCTTGAGTTGAAATCAAGCAGTCTTTTTTTCAAGCTGCTGCTTCATTCCATTATCCTAACGAGGTCAAATTTTGCCTTGTTGTCTTATATTTAGGTCTAGAATGTCCCTGAGGGGTTTTTATGGAGAGAGGTAGGAAACCTCCCTTAAACTGCAGATACAGATACACCCTTCTTTTGTGTTGTGACTTAGATAGATACATAATACTGAACTCTAAAATAAAAATTTCTCTGTTAGCATTTAGAATCCTTGTTTAGCAGTGATCATACTTACACTAAAAAAGAGCAAAAAAATGAATGTCCTTCCTGTCGTACATATGTTTTAAGACAATGTTTTTCATGCAACCAACCAACTTATCATTTTTGAAAAAATAGTAAATCCTCAAGCTTAAACCACCTTGTTCTGAAGCCATTGCAACTTTCCAGTCAGAAGGTATTAGAGCTGAAGTATCATTCCTTCCCCCTTTTATTGGTATTTTTGAGGGGAGGGGTTGGGAGAGGGGAAAGAAAGAGAAATGCTTCTTTGCTCTGGAATACTCAGCCCTTGGTCCTTTTAAAAGAGCCAAAACAAATCTTCATGTTGTAATAACTACCTCTTAAGTGAATTAACTTTGTTTTCCCCCTGGGCTCATGTTAAAGGAAGAAAAATTGTTACCCATTACCTGGCAGAATTATGACACTTGACTTGTAGTGTGCAAAATTTCATATTGGCTTTGGGGAGGCAGAAGCAGGCAGAAGCTTATTTTCAGAGCGTTGCAAGCAAGTGTTTTGCCCTTTAACCTTCTTAAGTAGGATAACTTGCTGGAAATATATGAAATGAATGCAGAATTCCCTGTGGGCACAATCTGTAGAATCACTCCACAGTGCAATTATATTTATGAAAACAAATCTCTAACATTCTTATGTAATTTAGTTGCAGTTCAGGACACAACATCGGCTGAAAAGTGGAGGCAGTCAATATTAATTTAATCAGCAGCCCTCAAAGCTATTGCAAATACGAATGACTCTGGCCTTACAGGTGTAATGTGCAGCGTGCATGAAATGCTGAGCGCCACTGTCTTTGAAACTTAGGAGGAAAGTGATCAATTTTTTATAGGGCTAATTAAAATTTAAGATTAAAATACAAGATCAAAAGAATTCTCTGCTATCGATGTTTTAAAAAGAAGCCTCTTGGAAGAAACTTGGTGTCATGTCTTTCTCCTCTAGAGACCTAACTTAGAACTACTGACTACAAGAACCATTTGTTTTGTGTTTGAAGTTGAACTTACTAGTGTCTATTTACTTCTTTGTGTATTGTCATCCTGAAACCATCTTTTACTGAAGGCTTCTCAGGAACCAATCTGGTTCTTTTGAAAGGTCCATATTCAACAATTCAACCTTGAGACTTGAAGTAGTCCATGCTATTATAATTGCATAACAAGCATGAAAGGCTTTATCCTTTGCCAAAAACTTATACAGCTTGTTCCCAACAACTTTGGACCTTCCATGGTGGTCTGCCATAAAAATGTCACTCAATTACCAACAGTTGTTAATTCTGTGGCCCATTACATAATGAAAGGCAGTGCTAACAAGACACTGAAAAAATATAAAATGAACAGAACAAGATAAATTGAACGCATGCTGGCAACTATTTGATTGTGTGCATTAATCAGAATGCAGACATATGTATTGTTTTGTGTCTTTTAATCTAAAGTTTATTTAGATCACTCTTTGTTTGTATGATGTGCTCATATCACACAGGTATATTTGGCTCTATCCAGCCTGAGAAATGAAATGGATATTAGAAAGAGAAAAAGATTTCAGGAAGTAATGGAACCTACTACACAAAAATGATTGTAGGCATCAATTAAAAAATCTACTTAGATACAATATCCTCAAGACATAGAGTTGCTTCTATATTTAATCAATAGTGTTGCAACCATCATGTTAAATTTGTAATTTATCAGAGATTATTATAGGCTAACCACCATAATGTTATTAAGAATTTTAATAGCAATTTACTGAAGCTATCTAATTAGGATGATGACATATTAAAGTCTTTAAGAGCTTAACAAAATTTTCAAGAGTGAGAAGTTAACTAAATAGTGAGGAAACATGGAAAAAATTTAAAATAACGCAGATTATATTTCAACATTGCAAGAAGTCTTTATCTTGCAATGTCTGTAGTCAAGAACAGTAGTTGAAGTTTTGAGATGTAATTCCTAAGACTGTATTATGGAATGGAATCACATTTTCCAATCCAATCATCAGACAGTTTACAAATAATGTTAGGATTCTGTTTTAACTACAGAAGGGCTAAAAAGGGCTGTAAAACACTGTGAAGTGGTATATAAATTTAAGTACTATTACTGTGCTTTAATACAAAGGGCCATCTGTTTTTTAGCTTGAAAACGGAGATATTTCCCCTTTTTCTTCCCATCACCCTATATGAACAGTTTCTACTCTTTCATCAATGGAGAGAAAATTTCTAACACAGAAGACATTGCTCCTTTCTCAGTGGTGAAATCATGAAAAATACATCCCAGTTTTGTTCATCACTAATGGCATTTTTGATTTATAAACTAACTGTAAACTAGCAAATGATGTATCCATCCAAGAAGATTTGTCCCTATAGAAAGCAAATGGTTATTTGTTTGACCACCAAAAATATTGTGGCACTCCTTGTAGCTATATATTCAAGGATTAAAACTATTTTCCCCTGGATATGTTATTAATATTCTAAGACAGTTAATATCCTGGCCTTATACATGACATAACAATGAAAACATCTAATAATCAGATCGTTTCCAGCTTCCAAACGTGATGGACGTGTTTCTGACATGTCCACCGCTTGTTTCTTCTGGTGGGCACCTTCAGGGGCAGGGGGGCTCCATACGGGCGGCTACAGGAAGCCCCCACCTAGACAGCGGTCAGTGGGGGCTGTTCCCGCTTCACCCCAGGAGTTGAATGTGGGGGGAAGAGTCCTCTCGCTGAAGGAATGCTGGAACAATGGAAGTTTGAAAAATGGGCTGAAGAGCCGGAGTTGGAGGATCGTACCGAGGTTCTGCTTTAGCTGTGTGGACTGTGAGTTTTTGCTTTTGAGTGTATTCAACTTTTTAGAAAAGAAGAATAGAGGAGGGAGTTTATAGAAGCGGCTCCGCCCATCGGTGGGAAGGAAGAAGAAGAAACAATAGCAAAGAGACTCAGATCACAAAAATGATCCTTTTTTTATATCATAATTCCTACACGGATGTTAACAGGAACAAATGATTGAATGCATAAAATTTATGATATGATATGTATGTATCTCTTTCCACCTTTTATTGAAATTGATTTTGTATGAAGTCTCGGAGGCAGTTACCACCCCTGATATGGAAGCTCTAAAATATTTCTATGACACCCTACACATCCCTTTCCCTTTATAAAATTGTAAAACCAATAAAATTGTTTTTTATTTAAAAAAAGAAAACATCTAATAAATAATATTTGCTGATTAGGTTAACAGAACATGACTTATTAGACCACTGATTAAGAGGGCATTGGTACTTGGTACATTCATTTCAGTGGTGTTTACATAAAACTTCATAGCTTCAACTAATAAATGAACATTAACAAAAGACCTTCATTTTGCTGAATTGGTCATACATGAGTTCCTGGGGAATGAAGATCAGTAAGAAGCTGTTCAGGAAACAACACTTATTTAGAAAGCAAATATTATCAGATTGACGGTTGGTCAGACAGAAAGACAGAGATAGAGAGAAGAGAGAGGGAGAGAGGGGGGGGAGTTTTGTCTTTAATTGAAATACAGCTGATAAACTTTTAAGGCCACTTTTAGCTGACTGAGAATTAAAAGAAAATGAGCCTCCACCAATATCTTAGCAATCAAGGCAAGACAAGGCTTAAAGAAAGAAAAAAAGCTGAAATATTCTACAAAAAAGAAGAAACTTTGCAGATTAGGGCATTCCTAGCACCCTCCCTAAATACTGAGTCTGGCCAAAGTTACATCCTTTTCTGGTTTCAACCATCTTTCTTTCTGGGCTGTAGTTCCATATTTTTCAGCTAATAGTTGATAGCTTCTTAAACTCCATAAGAGTTTATTCTTGCCCTTACTTTAAAATTTGGCTTTGACCCTTTATTCTGGCTTTATTGCTGAAATAAACACTCCACTGTCTTTCTTTTTTCATTCTGACAAAACTTCACCAGAGATCTTGCACTTCCAGTTGGACAGTAAAGAACTGTTAGCTAGCATGAATCAGCAGATCTCCTACAAAGAAAATAAAATTGTACTCTTTTAACTATGAATTTAAAGAATGTTACACTGGACAATTTGTTTTTCATTCTCTGACTTCATTGTTAAATTGCCTCCCAAAATAGCAAGATCCAATCTTTTGTCACTGCAAATAAAAATAGTTGTCCTAATCCTACAATGAATAACATCATCTAGTTTGAAAGGTTCCTAGTGCTGTAGCCAGTGATTGTTGGAAGCACACTAGTAGATCAGCGATGGGTTTCAATTTACTTTAGTACCAGTTCGCTCATGTGCTTGTGCACTCATATGACACTTCTGCACAGGCAGGTTGGCAAAGCCTCCCACCTCCACCACTACCAGTTTCCCCAATCCAGGGAGAACCAATAGTAATCCACCTGTGTAGTAGATGTTTTTAAACTTTGGTCTAATTGAAAATTGTTTATGCTTACACAAATTTGTTTAATCAACAAATAAATATTACTACCTGCCCCATCTTAATATGCCATTTGTAAACTTCCTGTTGCTCCCTACAGAGCTTCTACAAAAGATAGGCTGAGAAGAAAGTAGGTATCCTAATTGGCTCATCTATGTTTGGAAGCATAGATGAGAAGGTTAGACCATTCTTGAGAAAGCTTGAGCTAGAGTGTGCCTAACTGCTCACTTTCCATCTTTCCTTAGCTAGACAAGAGAGGAAAAATGTTGTTGTTTAGTTTTATATGCAGACTTCCCTCCAACAATGCAAGATGGTTTGTGTAGAGGTTTCCCTTTTGTCCTATAAGACATAATTTAGACTAAATTAAGTGATTCATTCAGAATTGTCCAACGAATTTCTATGGCCTAGGATGACTAAAGATAGATTCCCAGTTTTACTCCAACCCTTTAGCACCCTTACAACCACTTTACATTTGATCACCTTATTCTCCCTCTGAAAGTACGTTATAGGAATGATTCTTGCCAGGTCATGAAATTCTCTATGTTGTAAGACGTAAAAAGGAAAGATGAGTTAGCCTCCTCCCTTTTTGGGGGTGGGGGTGGGGAACCAAATAATTATTGTCTTGATCTTAGATTGCTCAGTTGACCCACCATGTGTTTATTTATCCTCTATGTTTGGTCAATGCAAAAGTAAAGTCTGAACTCAGCACAGGTAGGCTCCACCTAGTAGACCAGACCAGGATATCACCTCCACAGGAAGGTAAAAATTACTTTTATTGAGATTGGTGCTAATAACAGAATCTTGTAAGAATCTGATTGTGCAGTACTTCATTTCCCCTCATAGTCCTCATAAAGTGAATTAGGGAACATCTGCTTGAGCTGCTTCCCAATTTTATCCCATTCTTGGCTTAAAATTACTCCAGCCCTTTGCCTAGGCAACCATTTCTCATTAATTCGATCAAGGTCATCTACCTTAGTTTCTACAATGGATAGGCAGGAAATATTGGAAAGGAGGCAAGAAATCGTATAGGTGCTTGGGCAGGAGGTTGGAATAGATGACAGTCAAGGTCCCTTCTAGCTCTCTTATTCTGTTACATGTTGTTATATTCTGCCTGGTCAAGCTTCCTCTTTGTTGACAAGGATAGAGAAGGAGAGAAGCAATGAGCAAAAGCTAACTGATCCTCTGTCATCAGTGCTTATACTCTTTAAAAGCTGAAAAATTGAAAAGGGAAATCTGTGGAAGTGTCATTGTGGAAAACCAACCCAGCATGCAGTCAGTGAGAGAAGAGGAAAAATGATTATTCTTTCCAGGACTTTTATACTTTTACTTTGTCCAGCAAACAATCAGGAACAAGTAGCATAACTCCTTGCATTTTTCCATTTAACATTATGTGGGCTCATTTTTTTTAAAGTCAGATTAGTCAAAGGGGCATCTTATCTCCACTCCCTTACTCCCTCCCACCAGAGTGGCAGAGGAAGAAACATAGAGTAGATCTTCCAGGATATGAAGTATTTTAAAAGCCTTAAAATATTTCTATTTATTGCTCAGTTGCCTTTCCTCAGCAATACATTGCTTTTTTTTCCAAAAAAGTGGAGATTTTTATGAAATATGAATTTGACACTAGTTGTAATTAGGCCCCAAATGCCAGTGTGATTGTATTTTAACTGACAGATGTGGCATAATCCAGTCCCATGTTTCATGAGAATTAAAGGATAAAGGGCAGTATCAGAATTTCAGTGACAATTTCCATGGACTGCAATGTGTTAGTTAAAATGGTGACCAGAAATCACAGCATGATACCTTCAGTTAAACTCATTAATAGGAGCCATTGGAACACAAAAAAAGAGACCAGACTGTCCATTTCTCAGATATATGTCTCACTGAAGCCAGACAGATGAACAGGCAGCAGGTTAGAAATGTTATTTTGTTTGATAATAGAGCTGGGCAAAAGAGCAGGATCAAATAAGTAACATGAAATAGTCTAGAAAGGGGAGGAAATTATTTTATCTCTAAAACCAAGCAAACAGAGAACAGTACTGACTGCACACTATCAATGAATTTTCAGCATAAAACAAGAGCGTATCAGTACGATGTTCTGTTGGCATGATTTCCTTCACTCTTTTAGCCCTATTTCAATTTTGCATTGAGCCTATCAAGCATTCTCTCTCTCCCTTTTTAAGACTCTCTCTCATTAATGATGATAGCAGTAGCTTAATGGGTGCCAATAATCCTTCCCTATCTAATACTTTTATACCACTGTTGTGGTAGCACTCATGCTTTCTAGTACATATTTTCCATATGTATATTTTTCCTTTTCTATTGTTCTCTTCTTTCTTCTCTTCTCTTCTTTTGCTTTTTCTTCTCTCTCTCCCTCTCTCCCCCCCCCTCTCTCTTTCCATTTTCCTCTTGGTGTTTAAGTGTGTTCTAGAGACATCCAACCCATCAGTATAATGTCAAGAGGACAAAGTTTACATTATCGCAATAATGTACTATAAAGTACTGCTATAGAAATACTGTAACTTCTGGTTCAATTACATTTCTTCTTTTTTAAAGCACTTATAATTCTTGGAATAATCAAGCACTTGTAAAGAAGATACAGACAGGACATACCAATAAAATTATATTTAGTGTAGATGCCATTGATTTTAATGTGTCTGCTCAAAATCTGGCAAAAATTAAGATACGTTCAATAATTCTACAACAATAATTACTGATAGCTAGATATATGCTTAGCAGGAGTTACTCTTCCCCAGGTTAATACTAATCTGTATCAGAGAAGCCCTACTGGAAAGGGAAATCGCCTGTGTTACTCTGCACCAGCCTTCCATCCCATTAACATTATAGTTGACTCATGAATAAAGCATACAGCACACTCCCCAACCTTTCCTCCTTAGTGTTTTTAATTTCTTTTAGACTGCTTGATCATTCTTTTGGGTAATTGTAGGTTCAATGCACTAGGAATAAAATGTGTTGATTTCAAATCTTGGCACTGACAGGATTTCAAAATGAGTTTATGTTGAGGGAAACACAATCTTTTTATATGCATGGCTGCAAATGAGCCTGGGACAACTGTTCTGACTTTGAATGTCATGGAGACGCATGTTGCAGACATTTTTAAATTCCCTTTTCTAATTCAGGCTCAGGATGATGTGAAAATGTTTGTGTGAACAAGCAAGCCATTATTCCATTTTAAAATATCATTTCTGCATAGCCCTCTGAATTCCCAGAAAATGGTATAAGAAAACAAGTAGGTTAGCAAGCAAATGTGGCAGGAACGGAAATTCACGACTGCAAGATTATAGATCGTAAAACCATGCAGTTTTTCTTATATCTCCTATTCCCTCACACTTAAAATGTGATGTATTGATGTACCTCAAACTAATTTATTGAGCACAACAGACACATGCTGCATTTAAGGCACATGCCTACTGAGAAGCAATTACCTTTCAAAGAAATACTATCACCATGGTGCCTCACAGAGAGACACAAAGAAGCTCCGATGTAGAGTCTCTCTATTCAGAATACCGAGATCGTCCGAGTGCACCAAATTGGGGTTGTTTTTATGAAGATCATATCCCAAACTCCTATGAAATATGGCAATATCTTACCTCAATAGATTTAGTCCTGAGCGGAGACAGAAGAAATTTAGATGGATCTTTTCAAGAGCTTTCTCTTTGTACGAGATGAAACAAAATATTGAGAGAAATTTGTTCAATATGCTAGAAGCACATTCAGACATCACCCCAAGATTTTATTGTGCTGGGTAACATATGAGCCCTTTCAAATGAAATTGGATTAGGATGAGGCAAGTTCCTTATTCAACCATGAAGGATACTTTGAACCAATCATCTTTGTTCTGGTTGACTAATTTCACGGGGTTGTTGTGCTGAAAGAATGAAAACTGGTCTAGTATATTCTGAGCTTTTCTAGGGGTGGGAAAGAAGGAGATGAGAGGGATGACAGTGATAATACTGAGGATAATAGACCATATACAGTGTGTGTGTGTGTATAAATTTATATATATAAATGGTACCATCCTGGCCTCTTACAATTTAAAAATCAGCTCTTAAAAAATAACACACACACACACACACACACACACACACACATATATATGAAATATTTCATAATATTCCCCAATAACTTGATATCGTTTATATGACCATTAATTGAAGTTTCCCAGGAAAGCAGTTGTGTAAGTTGAGTTGGGATAAAAGTAAAGCACATAGAGAAATATAGGCTATTCTCTTCTTAGTTGTATTTCATAGCACGAAAATAACTATCCTAAATCCAATCTGAACAAATGTAGAATTAGGTCAACTCAACCATGCAGGACATATTTTTTTTCCTTATTCCCTTTTTGCTTTGGCACCTGATTTAGCAAAAAGGCAATTGGGCTTTTGAAGTAGGAACATAAAACATGTCTGTTTTCTGAAGGTGCCCTAGTTTTTTTTTTTTACCCATTCTGAGAGAATACTTGTGTAACCAATTACATGAAAGTCTCATTGTGTTCCAATTTCACTTCAAGCAGCAGTCTAGTTAGCTTTCCTATACCTACCCAATGACCTACAGGATGCTGAAAGTCTTCTTCAAATATAAAAATTTGAAACCTGGATTTTGATCTGCATGCCTATATTACTAGAGATATTCACAAGAAATAATTATTGTCAGATTCTGAAGAAGGGCAAAATGTTTATAGATCAGCGTATGCAGCAATTAAAAAGGGGAAAAAAGAAAACCTTGATGTATACAGTGTCACAATGTAAACTTATTTAACTATGGATAATACACAAGATCTTACAGAGGGATGTCATTAGTTAATTAATGAAACTTGAATATTCTTTCCTCTTACTTTGAAAGGGTCCTTTCTATATGACCCAGAAACACTTAAAATGAATCCTTTGTTTCATCTTAGCTATCAGTTAAGAAAGATACCATGGCTGGCACTATCAAAATATTTTTCTCATATACTCTCCACTAAAGTAACCAAAGTGTCAATGCCCTAAATCAGATCTAAGTGCATTCACATAATGTCTCCAATCTTGTAGCTGAGAATACATTCAGTTTTGGTCGCCACAATGTAAAAAAGATGTGGAGACTCTAGAAAGAGTGCAGAGAAGAGCAACAAAGATGA
>JAPKID020003630.1:0-12215 GCA_026931265.2 Tropidonophis doriae
CTCTCTCCCAGGATGACCCGTTGGACGGAGTTCCTGGCAGCGTATGAATATACGCTGCTCTACCGTCCTGGCAAGCAACTTGGGCACGCTGATGCCCTGAGCCGCTGCCCACTTCCAGTGATGGGCCCTGAGCCGGTGCCGGCTCTCTCGGTCCTCACTGTGGTGGACTCCGGTCTGCCCTTGTCCTCCACGGATGTGGCTGCTGGGTCACGCGCCGACCCGACGCTGTCCCAGGTCTCCACCTGGGTGCTGCGCGGGTGGCCGTCCGGTAGCCTCGCCGAATAATTTCTGTGTCGGACCCTACCTCAAGATCTAACAAACAATAGGATCAGGTAGGGGATTGCACAAATTTGCTACTGTATTGCTGAAATCGTTTTTCCTGAAATCAGGATTAGAACGGGTTACATTTAATTTGGATCTATTGATAGCCCTTATGTTATTGCAGTCGAAGTGAAAGTCATTAACTGATAGATTATTTTGTGCACCAAGCTCCGGTTGGAACGCAGTTCATAGTTCAAGGTTATCCAGGTCTAAAGTTTCAAGCCTGGTGGTATACAGAATTTTATTATGAGCAGAGGAATGGAGTCCTCTTCTTGTAAAATACCTCTGGACCCTCTCAGATGTTTTAATGTCCTAAATGCAGTGTGGGTAATTGTGCTGGTACTCACACGTTCATTGGAGATGCCTATGGAGAGCCACTGTTTTTGGAAAACAGAAGCAATGATTCAGGTCCTACATTACGTTAGCCAACCCTGGTTTATAACCTTAGATGACGTTCAACTGTGTTTAGATGTGGCCACTGCCTACAAGGGAGGGCAGATTTGCAGGACCAGATTGAAGAACTGAAAAAATACTCTGGAAAAAGGCAATTCTAAAAGAAAGAAGAAGGAGACCCCGCATGGTTTTGTATTTTTACTAAAAAAGAGGAAACAGGCTGGACATCTCAGTGGAGTCTCGAGAACTCAAGAGGCGTTTCACCTTTTTAACCACAATGTCCACACCATTACATTGTCAAGCATGCCTGTGAAAGAACAACACTGGAACTGTTGGCACTTGCCTTTCTCCTCTAAAGATTTTAATTGCACGTTGGAGATTAAGCTTCTGATCTTTTTCGCAGCCAACAATTGTTACGTGACGCCTCTGTGCAACATAAATAGAAGCCACCTTTCCTTTTGATCAGTGCGCGCGGGAATGCTGTGCGATCACGCATCCGGATTCCTCCAGTTTGCCTTATTTACTTAGCACCTGGGAAGTGAAATGTTGTGATGGGTTTCTTGGCAGAGTTGTGACTGGGGAGGCTTCCCCGGAGGTGTGGTTGCTGATTAGGAATGCTACTTACTTGGCTTTTCTCTTGAGGACAATCCCTCCATGCATGATTTAAGGCAGGGGCGTCAAACTTGATTTCAATGAGGGCTGCATCAGAGTTATGTTTGACCTTGAGGGGGTGTGGCTGGGATGGGCCTGGCCAGCTCAACATCCTGCAACTGTTGGCTGCAATGGTCCACTGAAGCCCTCTGGAGCTCCATTTTCAGAGGTCTTGCAAGCTGGTTCTTCAGTGTTTCCAGCAAAGCCCTGTGGGCCAGATCTAAACATCCCGTGGGCAGCATCTGGCTCACAGGCTGCATCTGGCCCATGGGCCTTGAGTTTGACACCCCTGATTTAAACCATTTAAACATGCCACTCTTGGGGGCTGTTTCCAAGAACATTAGATGCAGAGTCCCCAAAACAGAAGTGTCTTTCTACATGACATTTTAACAATTGATTTTTTAAAAACATTTTTTATGATATTTGTGCAAATCCCTGTCTTGAAATAATAATGCAAGACTCCATCTTTGCATAATGGATGGAAGAGCAGTGGCTGTAGAAGTGGGGTATAGCACTAGTTGTTGAGTCCTCGGACTTACGACCGGCTGAACTCTTTTTCAAACTCCAACCGCCGCCGCGTCTGATTGGCTAAGACGCGGCTGGTTTGAAATAGTGGATTCAGCTGTCTGGGCTTCCCGCCCAAAGAGACTATTTAAGGAGCCGGTTTAGCGCAGGTTATTCGAATTCTGCCTGTACCATGCTGCAGCTTGATATTCTCAGAAAATAAAGCATTCAATGAGAAACCTGTGTCGGACCCTGCTTCAACTCTTAACAAGGTCCATGGTAGACAGTTTAAGGTTGAAGCTGGGGGGTGGGGGGGTTAGAGGATATAACAATGGAGTTAGCTAGAGCATTCCAGGCATTGACCACTTTACTGCTATAGACATATTTTCTGCAATTGAGTTTGGAACGGTTTACTTTGAGTTTGTATCGATTGTTTGCTGTATTATTGAGGTTGAAGCTGAATTTACTTCTGTACCATTAGCATGGTTGAAGATGAACTAATTTACAGATGAACACTCTGTGAAACTACAATTGTTTTAAAATGGCTTTGTTTCTCCATTGATTACAAGCTTTTTGTTTCTTCCCTCTTCCTAGCTCTGAAACTTCAGCTAGCTTGATAATTTTGTAACTTCATATCAGTAGCCAGTTTCCCAAAGCTCTTGTCTTGTCTTGTCTTCTTTTCTCTTTTCCATTGGTAAGGAAGGGATGGTAAGGAGATTTGTATTGTTGCCCACCACAACAAGTGTTTGTTTTCAGTTTGGCAGAACAATCACAGATCACCTTTAAAATACTTCTGATAATTTTGGGAGTGAAAATAATAGCTGGAAGTGGTATATAAGACTAAGTGCTATTGCTGTAAGATTTTGAACTGCATTCTCAGAAAGATTCTGTATATTACTATATAAGATCTGAATGCAATTAATTACATGTTTTTCTATGGATTCTTTTAAAAAACAAAACTATAAAATCCTTGCTAAACCTTAATAAAGATAGAAAATTGAATTCATTTTTTAATTATCTGCACATCTAAAATATATGTAATTTATGCTGCCTAGATTTGATGAGATAAGCAGCCATATAAATCTAATACAGGTATTCCTAGACATATAACTAACTGTTCATCTACATAAATAAATGATGTCCCCCTACACAAATTGGCACTCCATTTTTCTGGAAGAGTTTTCTAATTATAAGCCTGTCTCAATTCAATTTTCAAATAAAGTGATTAAGAAAATGATGATTCTACAGCTCCAACTATATCTGAATGAAATTTATTATGGATATGGTAATAAATGTAGTGAAAAATTCTGATTGCTGTTTGCTAATAAAATACTGTATGTATTTGCTCATCCATGCAGTCACCTTTCTTCGATACTTGAATATGAGTCACAACTTCTTGGGAAAGTAAACTGTATATGTTATTTATTGATTGATGGTTATTTGAATATATAATTCCTAATAAATAAATGATTAATACTTATCAAATGTGTCCTCTTTTTAGAAATAAAGCAAAGTACATCAAATATTGACCAGCTTAAAGAGGATAATGAGAAAGCTACAAGGAGCAGACACGAGAACTTACCCAAAAAGAAACTAAAGATAGCTATACTTCCTCGAGAGGTGTCATTATTTATGCATAATAAAAATGTTAAAATAAAGTAATTATGGATAGATCGGGATAATACAAGAATATATAACGTACTTTGACTTGATAACTTAATTCTTTTCAATTATTTAAACATTTATTTGCTTGATTTATTATGTAGCAAAATAAATCAGCTCTCTCCCAGGCAATGAAAGTAATATGTCTGAAATGAACTAATGATCCAGAAACATTTTACAAAACTGAGAGTTGTTTAACATTATGTTTGGGTTGGTTCATATTCAAGTGTCCTTGAGATTGTGATGGGTTCAGAGTCAGCCTGACAATAAGCATCACTCATGTAGAAAGACTGGCTATATTTAGATGAATTGTGTAATAGTTAATTAGGATATGTTGGATATTGAATGTTAGAAAATTCATATATAGAGAGAAAAATTATCAAAATTCATAGAAGAATTTTAGAAGAAAATTATTTAAATTATAGATATTCCAATATATGCATAATTTTTCTTCTTCTGTTCAATCATATCAAATTCTTGGAGTCTGACTAGCAGCTTTCTTGACAACTATACAGAAACAAGATCTAAAGGGGATTGTGAACAGTTTTAAATATATTGCCAAAGTTATGGCATAATCATTCACCTGATAAAATATTCATTCTGAATGTTGCTTTAGTAACAGATCTAATAGTCATGTTTATTTACTTTCTAGTCACACCCAGCTTGCCCTGGTCCTGACTTTACGTGGCATCGCTTCAATATTAGTGGTCATAGTCCACTAATTCAACATTACTTTCAGAAACATGGTATTGAATCAAAATCAGGATGTGACATCTTTCTTTCTAGGAGGGAGATATGCAAATCAATGCCATATCCTTATGATGTTCAGAAGGGAAGTATTAATGGAAAATTCTTGGCTCACTATTATACATTTTTCCAGTATAATATTTAAGAAATGCATTGTTTAATTTCATACAAATATCTAGGTCATTTTGGAAACCTGTTATTTTTTGTGTGTGGTTTGCTTAAGTAAAAAATTCTAAGTAGAAATTTCCTTTACATTTAAATTCACTGATTCTGCTAAAACATATGCAGAACTGATCAAGGAAGGTTTTCATACCGTCCATAAGAAGAAAAAAACTTTCAGAAAATATTATCGGCAACGGTACAGAGAAATGAGGAAATTTGATGAACAGAACCAACATGATCAGGAACTTTACAGGTACCGAAAAGTGTATATTGAAACTATATAATTTTATGCATAAGATGCCCACATTTTAAAACTGTTTCTGGATGTAGACGTGGTTTTGTAACAGCCACGTTATTTTCTTCCTCTACACTTTAAATTTTTGTTTCATACCATCTTGTGTGATGATCTTATCTACCGTGTTTCCCTGAAAAAAAAGACTGGATCTTATTTTCTTTTGATCCCCGAAAAAAACGGCTAGGGCTTCTTTTCAGGGAGGTCTTAATTTCTCCCCCTACCCATGTACTGGTAGGAGGTGGGATGGGTGGGACAAAGTATGCCCGCTTTTGCAGCTGCAAAAGCAGCAGGAGGCCAATCGATGCACCCCACGTGTCACTTGGCCTCCTCATTGCTTGCCATGCACACAATAGGAGGTGAAGAGGCGAGGCTGAAGCAGAAGGGAAGAGGGGAAGAACTTGCCCCACGCACCCCACATGCCCTTACCTAACGGTAGCACCTGCCATCCAGGCAGGACATGTAATCATAACCTAGGTTTCTTTTCAGCTTAAAATTCAAATACCGTATATTCTGCCATATAAGGCGACTGGGCGTATAAGACGACCCCCTATTTCCAGGCACCCGCAAGCTGGCTGAATGCCTCCATGATGCTCTGCTTTCGTAGTTTGACCTCAGTGCGTCCTCCTCCAGACTGCCAGTCAGACCTTACTAAGCCATCCCAGCGCTCATCCATCCATCCAAGCGAGGAGCGCCGAGGTTATCGATTGAAAAGCAGGCGTCTGCGCTGGTGGCGGTGTTGCTTTTTCTTTTGATTTGGTTTTTTGGTATGGCCTTTCTTATACTCAACGTATAAGACAACCCCCGATTTTCGGTTGACTTTTTTTCGTTTCAAAAGTCGTCTTATACGCCGGAAAATACGGTAATTTATCTTCTGCTACTTTATGCTCAAGTTAATTTCAATTTTTTTTCTATCTTGTTCTGCAGAGAAGCTATAATAGAAGAGATGAAAAAGAGAAAGGCACAAAGACAAAAAGAAATGCTTTCTTTGAAGGATCGGCAGAACCTTCATCCCTGTTTTCAAAAGATTCATCCAGGAAACACCATAGTTAATCTAGATCTTTTGAACTGATATTGATTGAATTCAGTGGAACCATGTTGCAGAATGACAATTTAAATAAAATTAAATAACCTAGCTTTGGTACTAAATGTAAATGTATTGCTAATTAAAAATAAATGAGTGCTACTACATTAAGGGGGAAGAATATGATTATGTTTTGGAAATGTTACTGGATATAATTTCTTTTATTACTTTTGAATATGATATGTATAATTCTTTCCCATTACATTTGATTTTATTGTTGTATCTGTTTCATTCTTGTCCAGTTTAAATATATATTGACTCTAAATTGGATTATTTGCAGCTTTTCTAACACCAGTTTCGTAATCGGATATATAACAGCAATACTTTTCTTTAGAATTATATCTAAGTTTGTAATGTTTAATTTGTTAACTGAACTCTATATTTTAGCTCTTAATGTGCAAGGTGTTATTTTTCTTTGTTCTTCCATATTAACTCCAGTTAATGAAGTTTAAAAGAGCATCTCTTTTTAAAGATTATTTCCAGATATTAAAAATTGTATTATAATAATACATATAATAATTTGTAATTATGTTGTAATTTAATCATGTTGTAATTAAATCATGGCAATAATAGATATGGATTGTAAATATATATAATTAAGATAAATTATTTCTTTCTATTTGTCAGAATGTAATATTTTATTAGGTTCTGAGGACTACCTTTCCAGGAGGATATTTCTAAACTGGAGCATATACAGAGGAGAGCAACCAAAATAATTAGTGGCCTAGAAGTTTGAATTTGTGAAGGAAAACTGGGGAGATATGATAGGATTCCTCAAGTGTCTGAAGGGCTGCAATTCTGTCCAGCAGAATTGATCAAGTTGTTCCTGAAGATATGCCAAGAAAAATTGACCTTAAGGAAGATAGATTTTAGTTGATCACAAGATTTAAAAAAATCCTAATACTAAAAGCTGTTCCGTTCTGCTCTTAATTGTTAGGAAGCTTTTCCTTAAATCCATTATTCTGTGCTCTTTGGAATGGTATGCCAGTGTTTCCCAATCTTGGCAATTTACTATGGAATTCTGGGAGTTGAAGTCCACACATAGCAAAGCGGCCAAATTTTAAAAAAATATATCTGAGAAGCTAATTTCTTTTTTTTCCCTCCAATTTGGGAGCTCAGGTTCCAGTAGCTATAGATTTGCCTCCAAAGTCTATGTCTGAGCTGCAAGCTAATCTGTTTCAACTGAGCTGCATATAAAGTAAGGTCTCAGCAGCCTTTTGAGTGAAGGCAAGTCAGCTTCTCTGTCCCCAAGGTTGCAGATTATTCCCCTCGCCCCAGGTTTTCTCTCCCAGGCCAATTCACTTCCAAAATTGCTAAAATGTTACTAATAATTTGGCATGAAGGTGACATGAGGAGAGAGCTGAGAGGAAATAAAACTTCATATGCCTTCATTTACCTCAGAGCCTATCTTTACCCATCCCATTTGCCTCATAGCAGAATGTCTGGTGAGGAAGCAACAGAGGTGTGAGTAGGAAGAATCTGGCATGCCATTCTGAGCTCCTTTGTGATTTTAAAAAATGTACGGTAACTTTTAAATGTTGAGGCTTCCAGCTTTCATTCTGAGGCAAGACCCCAGAATAAGAGTTGGCCTCCATAGAGAAAATCTGTATTAAAATGTGTTCTAGAAGGATGAGGATCACATGCAACTTGTATACCATATACCAGTCTTTTTTTCAAAATTGCACTTTAAACAATATAAACAATATATTATTTCTCATTTGTTAGGGTTTATTTATTTATTGCAATTTAGACAGGAAAATGTAGCCTATGATGGAAGTGAACATTTTATATGTATATGATGTACAATTATATAATAGATATATTGCATAATTATCTATTATCTATGTATACACATACATCATCTATGTACACAAACACAATTATAATACAGGAGTGTAATTTGAAGATGATTAGATAAGTTATACAATGCACCATAATAAAATTCACTGTGAACGTATTAGTTTATTGTTACCATATTTTTATTATCATATTGGTATATCCTACATTTATTGTTACTGCTATTGTTAAATTGGAATTTCATCTTGCAAACAGTACAATGATCCATGGGTTTTAGTCTTTAATTGGCCAGATTATGTTCCCTTGCCTTCCAGCTAAGTCAGATTGCCTCCTGTGAATATTAAAGTTAAAACATATACTAAATATATGGTGTTTGTAGACTGTCTTCATCTATTATAGACATTCATAATTACAGTGAACTGGATGTGAAAGAAGTTTTTTTTTTCTAATTTCTCAAATTAAGTTGCAAAAATGTTGGTGATTTTTTTCTCCTTTTGAATCTTCTACTTGGAAAAGATTTAAATCAGTGCTGATTCAAATATCAGATTACTGCAGTGGTGAGTGGTATATTTATTTTTGAATGTAATTCATCTCAGTTCATATATTTCAGCAATCTACTTAGCCCATTCTAGGCTACCATAATGTGGTAAACATTAAAAACTCATGAAATAATTAGCTTATTTATGCTTTTTAGCAGTATTGAATTGATTTCTGCAGCACTGTCTGAATTCTATTAGTTCTATTTTCACAATGAAATCTGTAGAAGACCAAGTTGTACAAGAAGAACTAGGATACCAAGATGAAGAGGTATGGAAGTATATTTGGTTCAGTCATAATTTTCAGTGTAAGCCGCCTTTTGACAAAAACCCATTCAATAAATGTAATGAAACTGATAGTTTATCTACAAATAATAAATGTATAACTATGTTTATATTGTCATTACTTATCAGCATCAAAAGAATAAGAGTTAGTTGGCAACAGGAAGGTGACCTCAGCTGAGAACAAGTTAAACAGGATTGGACTTGGTACCTGAGGAGGTATCAGGACTGTAGACTAATTAAAAACTTGAGACTTGGATGGGAAGAAACAGGCTGAACTTAAAGCTAAATAAGATGGTGTTTGCATTTATTCATCAAGATTGTCAACTAGTTCCTGTGTTTCCTTTGGATGGGGTGACTGTCATAAGCAGGGCACTGTATAACTTGGATGTTCTTTCTGATTCACATTTGCTACTAAATATATTTAAGATATACTTTACCTTTTCCCACATGTAATTAGATTAAGGATTTAAAAATATCAAAACGTATCATGTGGATGAGTCTTTGCATTGGTGAATTCATCCTTGTTGGAGTGGGTATTGCTGACTCCTTTTAAGTTTTAGGTTTAGGTTTATTGGTTTTTTATACAGCTCTACTCCTGAAGGATTCAGGGCGGTGTACAGCCAAAATAAAAACAAATATATAAAAGTTTTTAAAAAGCTTTTAAAAGGCAGAATGAAAATCTCTTTTAAAGAGATGCTACTCAAAAAACTATTGCTGGACCCTCCATGTTGAACAATTTTCATCCAATCTCCCACTTGCTCTTAAGAAAAGTGATAAAGAAAGTGGTGGCATTGCAACTGTAGAGGATCCTGGAGAAAACAGATTATTTGGATCCTTTTCAGTCATGTTTCAGACCCAGAAACGGACCTGCAACTGCATTGGTCACACTCATGGATGATGACTGATGGGAGCAAGATGGCGGCATTGCTTCTATCTTTGCTCTCCTTGACCTTCAGCAGTTTTCAATACCTTTGACCATGGCATCTTTTGGGGCAACTTGAGGAATTGGGTTGGGCGGCACAGTTTCATGCTGTTTCCCCTCCCTCCAAGGCTAGTCTCAACTGGTGGTAATAGAAAATAAAAGTACAGCTCATGGCCCCTTTGTGGCGTGCTACAGGACTCGGTGCTCCTTTTCAACATTTGCATGAGACCATTGGGTGAGATAATCCATCTCCACGGAATGAGGTGTTACTAATATGCTGACAATACCAAATCTCCATTCCTGATTAAATGAGTTCTGTAGTAGATGTCCTTTCACAATACCTGGATGCTGTGGAGGTCTGGCTGGGTAACAACAGATTTTAACTGAACCCAGTAAGAGAGTGGATGGTGTTTTCTGTTCTTGGATGGAGTTGCACTCCAAGTCAGACCCGGTGCACAACCTGGGGGTCTTCATGGACTCACGACTCCTGCTTAAAAGCAGGTGGTGGCCATAGCCAGGAGGCCCTTTGCCCAACTCCACATTGTGCACCAATTAAGCCCTTTCCTGACAGGGAAGCTCTACGTTCAGTCACTCATGCCCTGGTCATCTCCCAATTGAACTATTGCAATGAGCTCTACATGGGGCTATCCCTGAAAAGTATTTGGAAGTTTCATAGGTGCAGAGTGTGGCCATATGGGCCATATTGGGTGCCCAAAGGAGGACACATAGAATATCATAACCTTGGCTCCATGAACTGCACTGGATACCAATTTTTTGTGGATCCAATTCAGGTGTCGGTTATAACTTATAAAGTTCTACATGGCATAGGATCATATTACCTATAGACCTGGCTTCACCCATTCTCATCAGCCTGTCTCACTCAATCAGGCAGAGAAGATACACTGCAGGCCCTGTCAGTCAAACAATTTTGACTGGTGGGATCTAGGAAGAGAGCCTTCTTGCCCCCGCTTTATAGAACATCCTATCCTCAGAGAGGAGGAAACCACCTCCCCCCAGTATCTTGACCTTCTGCAAAGGAGTTAAAACCTGGCTCTGGCAGTCTTGAGTGTGGGGGCACAGAAGACCATGCAACTGTGGTGCTAGCTAGTCGCATGAGAAATTCCTTCACATAGTACCTGTAATAACCATATTGGGATGGCCATTTTAGGATTTTTTTTCTTTTCCTCTTTTTGGTGTTTTAATTATCATTCTATAATTTTAAACATTTTAAACATAATTTAATTTAAATTTTTATTCAACTTTTTATTTATTGGTTATATCCTGTCTTTGGGGGAGATGAGCAGTTTAAAAACATGAATATAAATAACTAAATAAATATAATAACCAATATTCTGTCCTCATGTTACAGGAATCATTTTTCCAGGACATTGATCTGTTACAGAAGCATGGAATTGTAAGTACATTCAGGGATTAAATTATAATATTATAACAACAGCAAAAGTGGGTGTTTTCTCAATGGATTTGAACTCTTTTGATACACTTTAACGTACCGGTAATTCTCTCTTTCTGTCTTTTATTATTTACACTTATATTTATCCTAATACTTTTTTTTCCTATCTGTGCTAAAAGGAGGAGATTGTGCATATGTGTGTTTTTATCTGTATTTTTGGGAAAGTGGTTTACATGTGTGTGAGAGAAAATGGCTGGTGTGAGAAATAATACTTGACATACGGTAAATGAATATTGTAAAAGAAATACCATATTTTAAAGGCAAATAATTTATTAGCTTTTTAAAAAATCCTATCATTATTTTTTATAAATAACTCAAGGCAGTTTTCATACCTAAAGTGGGACTAGAATTCACAGTCTCCTGGTTTCTAGCTTGGTGCCTTAACTATTAGGCAATTCATATAGATTTATAACTTTTCCTCCTGCACACGTTAATTGGTGAAAGAAGGATAAAATCTACAGCACTGGTCTTGCCACTAGTGTTGGCAACATGAGACTGACAAGATGAAGACATTATTCAAAAAAAAATTATTTCTGGGAAGATCAACTTAAATTCAGGGTCATCTTTCTTTCACTACTTTAGACCATGTTTATTTCCTTCATAGAATGTAGCAGACATTAAGAAACTGAAATCAGTAGGAATTTGCACAATCAAAGGGATTCAGATGACAACTAAGCGGGCATTATGTAATGTGAAGGGACTTTCGGAAGCCAAAGTAGAGAAGATAAAAGAAGCAGCCAACAAACTTATAGTAAGCAAGAATTATCCCACTAGATTTTCTTTATCATTATTTCCTACAGGAAACCTGAGAATGTACAAGTAGTCCTCGACTTTAGTGTATGTGATTCACTAAACTTAAATATACCACATTTTTTAGGCAAGCATTTCATTCTACACTTTCCTGGTTTCATTTTTATTTTTATTTTCTCTTTTCCCGCTCCTCAGAAAAACTAGCAAAAAACACTAATATTTGACACTGTCTTACATTGTATTATACATATTCATTTACGTGTAGATATACATACATGTATTTAAATATAAAACGGATTTCCGCCCAGCTCCCTATAAGGAAACTCTGGGTGGCTTACAATATTAAAATAAAACCATAAATATAAGTATAAATATATAGAATTATATTAAAAATTACAATAAAATACAAGTTACAATTAAAAATGGGAAGGTAGGAAAATATACCAGGGGGAGGTGGGAACTGCTATTAATTGATCAACCACCTCCAGTGTGAAATTCCCCTATCAGGGATCCAAGCCAAATGGCAGAACCAGATCTTCAGGATCTTATAGAAAGTCATGAGGGTAGGAGACAATATGACCTCAGGGGACAAAATGTTCCAAAGGACTGGAGCCACAGCAGAGAAGTCTCTTCTCCTG